>JAJPUD010004606.1:0-12090 GCA_023553655.1 Myrmecobius fasciatus | reverse complement strand
GTGTATATATAGGGCAGGAGAGGTTTGAGCTAATTGCCTTAACTCCAAAAAATTAAGTGGATTGAAAAGCTGATTCAATGCAATTGATTTCTTAAAAAGTAGGTGATTTTCAGATTGTCAATTTAAAAAATTTTTTATCAGTGTGGAAAAATCAAGAAGGGCTAAACCTGATGATCAGTAACTATAAGCTACTCTTTTTCAGTAATATGTAGCAATTGGGAATGAAAGCTCTTTAGTGTGAACTTTTGAATGTTTAATAAAAATGATTAGTTGATTTAAAAAAAAAATATATATATAGACATCTATCTATGTATCTATCTATTCCTGATTAGCAATAAAATTAGAGATAGAAAGAGTAATATATGCCATATATAGAAAATAGTAATAACAGTAATAAGGTTTTTCATGATAAATTACCTAACATTTGTTTTTTTAATTTTCATGTCTTTATTATAAGCCTTTTCATGTTTCTCCGTCCCACTCTTATTCCCTATAATGGAATTTAAAAAGAAATAATGGAAAAAAAATTTAAAAGGTCAACATATAGCTCATTGGCATTGTTTTCTATAATTACAAGCAGTAGAAATTGACTATGTGATTTAATCAACACAAGAAGCTACCGAATGAGGAAATTTTCTCTATCAAAGCATATATGCAGTTGTTCTGTAATTCATAGTTTGAGAGAGTAGTCTGAAATAGTGAAAGGTTAAGTGAAATGATCAAGGTAACAGAAATGGGTTTTCCTCCATCTCAAACCAGTTACCAAGTTACTACACCATCGATATTTCTTCTTTTATGCAAAAAAAGTAAATAAGACATTAACTTTTTTTTATTTATTATCCTAATTTCATTGAATAGCTAAAATATATTTTACATGAATATTATTTGCTGTAGAATACATAAAAAATAATATAATACCATACAGAGGTATTCATAATAACAAGAATCATGGAGTTAGAAATAACTAAGATCTCTGAGAGAGGTGAAGGAAAGAGAGAACAATTTCAGCTGAACTAATGGGGTCAGAGATCAGGAAAGCCTTCACGTAAGCGGTGGAAACAGGGCTGTAACTTGAATAAAAGGGTGGATTATGAGGGAAGCTGCTCAGTACAATTGTTCATGGGAAAATTTCTTTTCAAATCATTCAACTTTGATAATTTTTTCCTAGATACTGTCCATTTTCTCCTTGTTCTTTTTATAGTACCCTGAAAAATTTGAGAAACATTAAATATCTAACAAATTATATTACAAATATTGTGTTGTTATTGTCACTTTTTATTATGTATCCAGGACTTTGTTAGGTAGTCAGTAGGATACAAAATTTATTTGTGATATAGAACCCGATTTTTATGACAATCTCTTTTTTAAGCATGTGTTATTCCTCAATTGATGAATGGACAAATAATATAGACAGTTTTCAGATGAAGACATTGAAGCTTCTCATACTCATATAAAAATACTCTAAATGACTATTTGCTTAGAGAAATGCAAATTAAAACATCTCGGATGTACAACCTCATATCTATCAGATTGACTAAGATTAGAAGGAAAAAATAAATGCTGAAGGGGATGTTTAAAAACTGGTGCACTAATGCATTGTTGGTAGAGTTGTGAATTATTATAACCATCCTGGAAAGCAATTTGTAACTATATCCAAAGTGCTAGAAAAGTGTGCATAATCTTTGATCAAGAAATACCACAGGATCCATATCCCAAAGAGAAAAAGGACCCATATGTATGAAATTATTTTTAGCAGTTATTTTCTGTGATGAGAAAGAATCAGAAATTATGGCAATGCTTATCAATAACTCAAGTTGTGGTATATGAATAAAAATGGAATATTATTGTTCTATAAGAAATCATTAGCAGGTAGATTTTAGGAAAAATGAAAAAAAAAACTGGAAAGATACATAGAAAGGTGCTGAGTGAAGTGACTAACTAGGAGAAAATTTTACACAGTAGCAGCACCATTGTGTAATGATCAACTATGATATGCTTAGCCTTTTCACAGCAATTCAAGATAGTTCCAAAAGACCTGTGAAAGGAAATGTCATTCACATCAGAGAAAGAATTATAGAGACTGAATGCAGATTGAAGCACATTATTTGCACTCTTCTTCCCTATCCCACCCCAGATTCAACACTTTTGTTCTGATTTTCTTTCACAACATGACTAATGTGGAAATGTGCTTAGCATTATTGTATATGTGCAATCCACACTGGACTGTTTCGTTTTTTGTTTTTTGTTTTTTTTGAGGAGAGGAAAGGCAAGGTAGGGAGAGAAAAGAACTTGAAACTCAAAATATTACACAAAATTAATGTTGAAATCTATCTTTATATGTATTTGAAAAAAAATACTATTAAGTGGTTAAAAAAGTATATATTTATTGCTTTGTTCAACTTAAAAAATGTTACAAAAAGAAAACTCCTTTGGAGAGGGCATATATTGTGAAATACAGATGTGAAATGATAAAAAAGTTAGCTTTAAAAATAAACTTGTGGACAAACTAGGCAATAACTGTAGCAATTTGGTTTTTGATAAACCCAAAGACCCCAGCTTTTGGGATAAGTATTCACTATTTGACAAAAACTGCTGGGAAAACTGGAAACTAGTGTGGAAGAAATTAGGGCTTGACCCACATCTAACACCACATACCAAGATAAGATCTAAATGGATTCATGATCTGGATATAAAGAGTGATACTATAAGTAAATTAGAGGAATGTAATATAGTTTACCTCTCAGACCTTTGGAGATGGAATAAATTTATGTCCAAAGAAGAACTGGAACTCTTAATTGAAAACCAGATAGATAACTTTGACTATATCAAGTTAAAAAGTTTTTGTACAAACAAAATCAATGCAGACAAGATTAGGAGGGAAGTAATAAACTGGGAAATCATCTTTACATTGAAGGGTTCTGATAAAGGTCTCATCTCTAAAATATACAGAGAATTGTCTCATATTTATAAAAATTCAAGCCATTCTCCAATCAATAAATGGTGAAAGGATATGAACAGACAATTTTCTGAGGATGAAATTAAAACTATTTATAGTCATATGAAAAGGTGCTCCAAATCACTGTTGATCAGAGAAATGCAAATCAAGACAACCCTGAGGTACCACTTCACACCTGTCAGATTGGCTAAAATGACAGGAAAAGTTAATGATGAATGTTGGAGGGGTTGTGGGAGGGCTGGGATACTGATGCATTGTTGGTGGAGCTGTGAACGGATACAGCCATTCTGGAGAACAATTTGGAGCTATGTTGAAAAAGTTATGAAACTGTGCATACCCTTTGACCCAGCAGCATTTCTGTTGGGCTTATATACCAAAGAAATCATAAAGGAAGGAAAAGGCCCCACATGTGCAAGAATGTTTGTGGCAGCCCTTTTTGTAGTGGCTAGAAATTGGAAATTGAATAGATGCCCTTCAGTTGGAGAATGGCTGAATAAATTATGGTATATGAATATTATGGAATATTATTGTTCTGTAAGAAATGACCAGCAAGATGATTTCAGAGAGACCTGGAGAGACTTACATGAACTGATGCTGAGTGAAATGAGCAGAACCAGGAGATCATTATACACGGCAACAACAGTACTATATGACAATTAATTCTGATGGACATGGCTCTCTTCAACAATGATATGTTTCAAACCACCTCCAATTGTTCACTGAAGAAAGCCATATACACCCAGAGAGAGGGATGCGAAATGTGGACCACAACATAACATTCTCATACTCCTTGATTGATGTTTGCTTACATTGTGTTTCCTTTATCTGATATATCATTTGTGTAGATAAGATTTTTCTTGCACAACAATGATAAGTTTGGAAATATGTATACATATATTCGATTTGCCAATATTTTAACATAATTAACATGTAGTGGATATCCTGCCATCTAGGGGAGGGGTGGGGAAGTTGGGGGGAAAAATTTCTAATGGAAAGCTATGTAAGTGTTATTGTTGAAGAATTACCCACACATATGTTATGCAAATAAAATAAAATTTTATAAAAAATAAAAAAAAATAAACTTGTGAGTTCTTTATTAAATACAGAAGAAATTTCTGTTTTTATATATCTCCTTTTATAAGTAGATAGATGGATATATATATGTATATATATGTGTGTGTGTGTGTGTGTGTATATACATATATATAAAAGCTTTTTATTTGCAAAACATATATATAGGTAATTCTTCAACATTGACCCTTACAAAGCTTTTTTGTTACAAATTTTCCTCCCTAATCCCGTGCCTTCCCCTAGATGGCAGGATGTCCACTACATGTTAATTATGTTAAAATACTTGACAAATCTAATATATGTATACATATTTCCACACATCTTGCTGTGCAAGAAAAATCGTATTTGCAAGAAAAAAAATCTGAGAAAGGAAACACAATGCAAGCAAACATTGATAGGGAGCCTGAAAATATTATGTTGTGGTCCACATCTCATATCCCTCTCTCTGGGTGTATATGGCTTTCTTTACTGAACAACTGGAAATGGTTTCAGACATTTCATTGTTGAAGAGAGCCATGTCCATCAGAATTGATCATCATATACTCTTGTTGTTGCAGTGTATAATGATCTCCTGGTTCTGCTCATTTCACTTAGCATCAGTTCATGCAAGTCTCTTCAGGCTCTCTGAAATCATCTTGTTGGTCGTTTTTTACAGAACAATAATACTGAAATACATTCAGATATCATAAATTGTTCAGCCACTCTCCAATTGATGGGCAACCATTCAGTTTCCAATTTCTAGCCATTACAAAATGGGCTGCCACAAACATTCTTGCACATGTGTGTCCCTTTCCTTCATTTAAGATCTCTGGGATATAAGCCCAATAGAAACACTGTTGGGTCAAAGGGTATGCACAGTTTGATAACT
The DNA here is from genome assembly GCA_023553655.1 of Myrmecobius fasciatus. Classification (NCBI taxonomy): domain Eukaryota; kingdom Metazoa; phylum Chordata; class Mammalia; order Dasyuromorphia; family Myrmecobiidae; genus Myrmecobius; species Myrmecobius fasciatus. The sequence continues at coordinate 7,195 of JAJPUD010004606.1, read as the reverse complement.
TTTTGAGCATAGTTCCAGATTGCTCTCCAGAATGGTTGGATCTATTCACAGTTCCATCAACAATGTATCAGTGTCCTAGTTTTCTCACATCCTCGCCAACATTCTTCATTATCATTTCCTGTCATTTTAGCCAATCTGACAGGTGTGTACTGGTATCTCAGAGTTGCATTTTTCTGATCAATAGTGATTTGGAGCAACTTTTCAAAATGGTTTTAATTTCATCATTTGAAAATTGTCTGTTCATATCCTTTGACCATTTATTGATTGGAGAGTGGCTTGAATTCTTATAAATATGAGACCATTGTCTATATATTTTAGAAATGAGGCCTTTATCAGAACCCTTAAATGTAAAGATGATTTCCCAATTTATTGTTTCCCTCCTAATCTTCTCTCCATTAGTTTTGTTTGTACAAAAACTTTTTAACTTAATATAATCAAAATTATTTCTAGGTGTTCAATTAAGAGAGCATTCCTGTTCTTCTTTGGACATAAATTTATTCCATCTCCACAGGTGTGAGAGGTAAACTATCCTATGTTCCTCCAATTTGCTTATAATATCACTCTTTATTTCTAGATCATGCACCCATTTAGATCTTATCTTGTGGTGTTAGGTGTGGGTCAAGCCCTAATTTCTTCCACACTAGTTTCCTATTTTCCCAGCAGTTTTTGTCAAATAGTGAGTGCTTATCCCAGAAGCTGGGGCCTTTGCGTTTATCAAACACTAAATTGCTATAGTTATTACCTAGTTTGTCCTGTGATCCTATCCTATGCCACTGATCAACTATTCTATTTTTCAGCCAGTACCAAATGGTTTTGATGACTGCTGCTTTAGAATATAGTTTTAGATCTGGTACAGCATGGCCACCTTCATCAGCCTTTTTTTTTTCATTAATTCCCTTGAAATTCTTGACCTTTTGTTCTTCCAAATGAAGTTTGCTTCTATTTTTTCTAGATCTGAAAATAATTTCTTGGGAGTTTGATTGGTATGGCACTAAATTAGTAAATTAGTTTGGGTAGTATTGTCATTTTTATTATATTTGCTCTGCCTACCCATGAGCATTTTATGTTTTTCCAATTAACTAGATCTGATTTTATTTGTGTGGAAAGTGTTTTGTAGTTTAGCTTGTATAGTTCCTGATTTTTCCTTGGCAAATAGATTCCCAAATATTTTATACTATTAACCATTATTTTGAATGGAATTTCTTTCTGTATCTCTTGCTACTGAAGTTTGTTGGTAATATATAAAAATGATGAAAATTTATGTGGATTTATTTTGTATCCTGCAACTTTGCTAAAGTTTTTAATTGTTTCTAGTAGTTTTTTAGTTGAGTATCTAGGGTTCTCTAAGTATAAATGGAGATATATATTAAAGAGATTTATCCATATCTTTTAGGTAAATTATACCCTTTGGGAACAACATAGTTTCCTAAGGAAAATGTTCCAATAAATTTGTTTTTAAAAAGATACAGTGATTAAATAACATTTTAGAACACAGTAATGATGTAGATTAAGAAAAAGAAATTGTAAAATTAGATAATCATATTTTCCACTAAAAATTTCAAGTACTGTATTTTCTATATCTTCTCTCATATAATCACCTTAGAATATTATAGTAAGAGGAAAAACATCTATCTTTTCCAATTATTGATTTCCTATACTTCTAAATTACATTTGTAAGTAAAATATTTGTTACTTACCAATGGATTTATATGTTGTAGTAGCATTTAATGTTGTTAGCTTAATCTGGGAATTTTATACTTTTATTTTGGTCCAGACTTCTGATTTCATTGTTGTGGAGGAGTTCCTAGTGGAAATACTCTTCACTGATGTACATTGGTAAGTCATTTTTAATGTGGAGTTTCCTGCGATGCTGAACAAGCAAATAATTTTTCCATGTTTCAGAGAATGGGAACTATACATATCTTCCAGTCCCTAAAACTGGACTTTTATCAAGAAAACTACTTTCTCCATTTGATAGAAATCAATAATTTGGAGGGAAAATATATTATTCATGTGAATTTGAAAGGCTATGTCTACAACTGGAAATGAAAATAATTATAGGGGATCCTTGTTCTCATATAATTTCATTCAATTCTCTTTATAATATCTAGCAGGAAAAGAATGTACACAGGTTTTCATGAACTCTTGAATAAAGCATACCATTCAAAATTTTTTAAGAGAATTGTGTCTCAAATTTTAAGAAGCATTGATTTTAGCCTACTGAAAGTAGTGTAGAACCTGAATGAAATGTTCAAGAATGTATAGGAGTGAGAAATCAAGGTATATGAAGACAACAGACGGGTAAGAAATCAGCTCTCATTTTGTCTTATTGTTAAATAAATGCTTAGGCTTATGGTTTCAAAACGCCATTGTTATCAATACCTGGCTTTAAAAATATAGACTCACCTTGCTGTACCAGATCAAAAACTATATTATAAAGCAGCGGTCATCAAAACCATTTGGTACTGGCTGAGAAATAGAGCAGTCAATCAGTGGCACAGGATAGGATATCAGGACAATCTAGGCAATAACCTTAACAATTTAGTGTTTGATAAACCCAAAGACCCCAGCTTGTGTGATAAGGACTCACTATTCAGCAAAAACTGCTGGGAAAATTGGAAACTAGTGTGGAAGAAATTAAGGCTGGACCCACACCTAACACCGCACACCAAGACAATATCTAAATGGGTTCATGATCTAGATATAAAGAGTGATATTATAACCAAATTAGAGGAACATAGGATAGTTTACCTCTCAGACCTGTGGAGATGGAATAAATTTATGGCCAAAGAAGATCGGGAACTCTTAATTGAACACCAGATAGATAATTTTGATTATATTAAGTTAAAAATTTTCTGTACAAACAAAATTAATGCAGACAAGATTAGGAGGGAAGCATCAAATTGGGAAATCATCTTTACATTTAAGGGTTCTGATAAAGGTCTCATCTCTAAGCTATATAGAGAATTGCCTCATATTTATAAGAATTCAAGACATTCTCCAATTGATAAATAGTCAAAGGATATGAACAGACAATTTTCAGATGATGAAATTAAAACTGTTTAAATAATATGAAAAGGTGCTCCAAATCACTACTGATCAGAGAAATGCAAATTAAGACAACTCTGAGGTACCACTACACACCTGTCACATTGGCTAAAATGACAGGAAAAGATAAAGATGAATGTTGGAGGGGATGTGGGAGGACTGGAACACTGATGGATTTGGATCAATTTGGAGCTATGCTCAAAAAGTTATCAAACTGTGCATACCCTTTGACCCATCAGTGTTTCTACTGGGCCTATATCCCAAAGAGATCTTAGAGGAGGGAAAGGGCCCCACATGTGCAAGAATGTTTGTGGCAGCTCTTTTTGTAGTGGCTAGAAACTGGAAACAGAATGAATGCCCATGAATTGGACAGTGGCTGAATAAATTATGGTATATGAATGATATGGAATATTATTGCTCTGTAAGAAATGACCAGTAGGATGATATCAGAGAGGCCTGGAGAGACTTGCATGAACTGATGCTCAGTGAAGTGAGCAGAACCAGGAAATCATTATTCACGGCAACAACAACACTATATGAGGATCAGTTCTAATGGACATCACTCTCTTCAACAATGAAATGCTTCAAACCAGTTCCAATTGTTCGGTGAAGAGAGCCATATACACCTAGAGAGAGGGATGTGAAATGTGGACCACAACATAACATTTTCATGTTCTCTATTGAGGTTTGCTTGCATTGTATTTCCTTTATCGGATCATTCTTTCTTGTAGATATGATTTCTCCTACACAAAAAAATGATGCAATAACTATACATATATTCAATTTCTTAAGTATTCTAACATGATTATCATGTAGTGGATATGCTGCCATCTAGGGGATGGGTGGGGAGTAGGGGGAAAAATTTGTAACAGAAAGCTTTGTAAGGGTTAATGTTTAGGAATTACCCATACATATGTTTTGCAAATAAAAAGTATTAATAAATAATAATAAAAAAGATATTTTACAACTACAGGAAAAAAAAAAAGAAAGTCTATTGGCAGAAAGATCCAATCCATTTCATCCCTAGGTGATACAAGTTGGGAGCAGTGGTTGAGCCAGAGAAAATTTGCTACATTTCTGGAAAACCCATTGACAGTTAGCCTACACAGATTATTGACAAACACAAATCTTAACTCTCTTGGTCAAGAACTTGAATTCCCCTCACCATCCAAAATCTATTCCTTAGTCTGTTTTGGTGTGCCAACAAATATCCTAGAAATAGAGAGAATGTTGAAATGAACATATATATTTGGATAACCCCCAAGAGCCTTATGTAGTTTCAATCCAATTATTGCTTAGCAGAGAACAAGTGGCAAATTGATGTGGTTTTTCAAAAGTTCATTGTGGATTACACTTGCAGTTTCAGAATTTTAAACAGCTTGTATCCATTGACAGAAATGATATGCCAATTTTTGTCCTTGGTGGCAAGTAGGAGGTGTAAAGTACATATCTGGCAGGCATCAAAAATACACTTAAGAATAGCTGATTCTTCATTTGTACACAGTTTGAGAGAGCAACGGGTTCAAATGGCATGATATTTTCCAAAGGGAACACATTTCCTAATGTTATTCTCCCCATTTGGGAGATGATAAGTCATATTCAGAAGTTTCTTCAACACTGTAATGATTCTTAGCAGATAGGGCATGGAGTTCGGAGAACCCAAAAATACAATTTCTTGTGTGGGCAAAGTGGGGGATAAGTCAGATTTTCAATATACGGTTTGAAGTATATTGGTTTGTTACTGTGTCTTTTCTCATCATTCCTGTCACATCATATTCCATATCTACTGCTTTGTTTAATATAGGAGAGTGCATTGACAGAGTCCACATCATCCAGACCATGTGAGTCTGTTGTCCATGCAGAAATTCTTGAGCCAGCCTCTAAGATAAATTTCATAAACCCCTTCAGGGAAAATGAGAGGTGAAAGGGGAAAAGAAATGGTAGGATAATAGAAGGGAAAACAGAAAATAAAAAATGAAAATAAATAAATAAAAATAAAAATATACACTCAGTTGTAATCATGAGGGTGGTAGTGGTAGGTTCCTATACAGTATAGGGTGAGGAGTTTGGTTACTATATGGACTCAAAACTTGTTTTGAGGGAATTTCAATGAACTTATTTTGTGGTGGTTCTAATATGTGATAACCTAGACCTACCTGTCAATGTGAGAAGAGAGTAAAGTAAGAAAGTCAGCCCAAAGAGGGAGTAGTATCTATATGCACCACCTGAAATATGAGACCCTAGAAAATTGTGACCACCCATAACACATATTATATAGCATTGTATAAGAAAAGTCTTCCTACATTTTCCCCTTCATAAAATATATTGTTGATAGACAAGGTAAATTTAGTCTCAGAGAATCAAGAACTATTATCCTCATATATTTTATTTTATTTTATTTTTTATTTTTTTATTTTTTGCTTTTTGCTGAGGCAATTGGGGTTAAGTGACTTGCCCAGGGTCACACAGCTAGGAAGTGTCTGAGACCAGATTTGCACTCAGGTCCTCCTGACTTCAGGGCTGGTGCTCTAACCACTGCGCCACCTAGCTGCCCCTATCCTCATATATTTTAGATAGGAATATGCTTATGTTCTCCTTATCACATATATGTCACACTCTCATTTCTCTGCTTCATTCCTGTAATTTATTAAATTATTGTTTTCAATGCTAATGAGCAAATTAAAAGTTAAAACCCAGTCAGGAGTATTTTACATAGGAAATTAGGACACACAATGAATTATTGTGAAACTCATTTTAGAAAAGTGTGTTCTTTTTATTTGGCTTGATTTGATTTGTTGTTATTGTGACACGGATTTAATGTGGAAAACACTTGGAGCCAAAAGATTTGTTCTTTTTCCTTACTTATTAGTTACAGGTCCAAGGGGAAATTATTTAAATTTTTGGAGACTCAGAGTATTCATCTTTAGTAAGGGAAATGATCCAGTCCCTATATACTTAGTGGTATTATTGGAGCAAAATGAGCCAATGTATGCATTAATATATTTTAATTGTAATGTGCTATATAAATGCAAGTTATCATTAAATATCAACTTTGGTGTAAAAGGCTGTTATTTTTATGCTTTACTATAAAATTAGGTTTGTTGTTCCATCATTTTTTAGTCATTTACAATTTTTTCATGACCCCAATTGGAGGTTTCTTGGCAAAAACACTAGAAGTCATTTCCTTCTCTGGATAATTTTCCAGATGAAAAAACTGACACAAAAATGGTAAAGTGGCTTGTCTAGTGTCACATGGCTAGTGAGTGTGTGAGGTCAGATTTGAAATCACATAGATGAGCTTTTCTGACTTCATGGACTGGAGATGCTTCCTCCATTGAACCACCTAATTATTTGCCCGAAAGCATTACTAGGTAGATGAATAATTTATTATTTGACTGAACCAAATTAATGGGAAAAAAAAGGGCAGTCAAAATGAGATTCTGTTAGAGGAAACTTTTCAAGCAGAAGAATTAATACTATTATGGAGAAATACATGTTTCTTATACAACAACAAATTAAAATGTTAATGGAAATTCAAAGTGTGTTTTTTGCATAATAATCAGATGAAATTTTTATATAAATAATTAAATCTTGTCAGAATATTTACTACCTTTTATTGTTGCTAAGGATTTCATGATTTCCATATTATGATCAGAGATATTCCAATGAAATAAAATAAGAAATTTTTTTTAAAGTGGCAGGATTTAGGGGGAAAATATGATAGATTTGTATATATTCTGGTTTTTTAACCAAGAAAACACCATTGGATGAAATGGAGAAATTCCTTAAAACACTTAAAAATATTTGAATGTTAGTCCATCAAGATACATGGAACAGGTAACTTTTAGTTTCCTTCCAGGGGTGGAGCCATGGTGGCAGGGAGATCAGACAGGAGTCTCTGTAACCTCCTCTAACCTCCCCTCAAACCAACAACATATGAAGCCTCTAGACTGATTTTGAAGCAAAAAATCCACAATATCTGGAGAACAACACGATTCTAGAAGAAGATACTCTGGAAGAACCTCAAAACAGGTCTGTTTTAATTGGGCAGGGGGGTGGTCTGCTGAACCCAGACTGCAGCACAGGGAGAATGGGGCAGGGAGCTGGAGCAGGGAGCTGGAACAGGAGTCAGAAGAGGAGTGGGAGC
>JAJPUD010004605.1:152053-190238 GCA_023553655.1 Myrmecobius fasciatus | reverse complement strand
CCTATAATCCTTAGATTGTCTCTCCTAGATCTATTTTCCAGGTCAGTTGTTTTTCCTAGGAGATATTTCATGTTTTTCTCTATCTTTTCATTTTTTTGTTTTTGTTGGACTGATTCTTGAAGTCTTGATGAGTCATTCATTTCCAATTGTTCAATTCTAATTTTTAATGTCTTATTTTCTTCAGTTACTGTTTTTAGTTCCTTTTGCAATTGACCATTTACATTTTTTTGTTCATTGCATTCTTTTTCCATTTTTTCTATTTTATTTTGCAGTGATCTCATTTCGTTTCCCCATGTTTCTTCTAATTCTCTTTTCAGATTTTTTATGCAATCTTCAAAGAAAGCCCTGTGACATGGAGACCAGTTTATGTCTCTCTTTGGAGCTTTTTCTGGAGTTGCTTTACCTTTATGGGCCTCAGGATTTGAGGTCTGTTCTTCCCTCTCTCCATAAAAGTTGTCTATGGTGAGAGTTCTTTTTGGTTTTTTATTCATTTTTTTTAAAGATGTGAGGTCTGTTTAGGGCAAAGGTGGGACAGCTGCTTTAATTTGGCCTGGGGCAGTTCTGCTGATTGAGTTATTTCAGGAAGTGGGCAGTTCTGCTGATTGAATTATGTCAGGGGCTGGGCAGCTCCGCTGATTGAATTATTTCTGGTTCTGATCAGTCCTGTTGTTTGATTGCTTTAAGGTGCTGTGTAATGGCAGCTAGGTCCGATGCTCATCAGGGGTTCAGTGGTTCACAATCTATCCCCCTCAAAAGGCAGACCCTCCAAACCACCTGCCCACAATCAGGACAAATTGTTCCAAGAGGCTCGCAGAAGACTCCCAGGTGTGTGAAAAGCACAACGCTCCCACTCCTGTTCCGACTCCTGTTCCAGCTCCCTGCTCCAGCTCCCTGCCCCGGTCTCCCTGTACTGCAGTCTGGGTTCAGTAGGCCACCCCCTGCCCAATTAAAACAGACCTGTTTTGAGGTTCTTCCAGAGTATCTTCTTCTAGAATCGTGTTGTCCTCCAGATATTGTGGATTTTTTTTGCTTCAGAATCAGTCTAGAGGCTTCATATGTTGTTGGTTTGAAGGGAGGTTAGAGGAAGTTACAGAGACTCCTGTCTGATCTCCGCCACCATGGCTCCACCCCCAGAAGGAACTACCCTCCGGAGTTTTTTCAAAGTAGATATTTGATAGAAGTGCGTTGTACTCCAAGTGTTTGGTGGCGCCCTCCCTCCAGAACCAGTTCGGAGGCTCAATTTGTCTGGGTCTGAGGGAAGGTCTCGGGAGCTCACAGAGAACGCTGTCTGCAGTTCGCCATCTTGGCTCCACCCTTAGTATTAACTTTTTGCTAGGATTTACAAATAATGTAAAAAAATTTTGGGGGGTAGGGTTAAAATTATAGTTTAAGGTAAATTTGAGACTGAGAGTCTGAGGTGGAGGTGGAAATGAAGTAGGAATCAGGGGCAATAATTAAGGCTTGTATTTAAAATAATTGTTAAGAGCAGAGGTGGGGTTAAAATTAAGATTAAGGCTAATATTTGAATAGGAATGTTAAAATTATGTTTGTGTGGAAGTTAAAGATTAATCTAAAAGTCAAAATTAGTTTAGGAGGGCTAGTGTCTTATTCAGAGGCAGAGATGAAATAGAATGCACATCTAGAGAGTAAGGCTGAGAATGCTATTAGGAATTGGAGACACTGAGGGTGTGAGTCAAAAAGCATTTAAGATCAAATTCAGGTTTATGGTGTTGGTTAGAGTGGGATTGTTATAGGATATTGTTAAGTTTAGACTTTAGAGTTAGGGCAATAGGAAGTGTAGGGTTATGATTAAGATCATGGTAAGAGTCAGAATGTTAACCTTAAGGTAGTGTTAGAGTTTCATGTTTAGATTATTGCTTTTGCTATAGTTGGTTAACTGGAATAATAGGGAGAGTTGAAGTGTAAGGCGATTAAGGTTAGAGATAATTTTAGGGTTAGGTTTAGATTTAGGGCAAGTTTAGGGTTACAGTATGGTTATCACTCCAATTAATCTAATATAGCTGAAATGCTAATCTGAATTTGAAAGTCCAGCACTGCCTTAACACTCTAATTCTAACCCTGATTGTAACCATAACCCTACACTTCCATTTGTTTTAACACTAATCCTAAACTCTAATCTTAACAAAACCCTAATCATCTAATTCTAACTGAGTCATAAGCCTAGCCTTGACCCTAATTGGCTTTAACTCAGATGCTATAGGTGTCTCTAATTTCTAATCAGATTTTCACCTTAACCTTTTGTTTGTACCTCCTTTTCCATCCCTGCTTTTGGATAAGACACTAGCAACTCAAAACTAACCATCTTAGACTAACCCTAAACTCCAACCTAAACCTAAATACTGCCTTAATACTTCCATTCTAACCATAGCCCTGATCCTAACCCTAAATTTACATGAATCTCCTAACATACTCTGATAATAAATTTTAACTGGTCCTTCAGACTCTCTTTTTTTTTCCTGCATTATCTTTTTGCTTAACATTTACCCTAAATCCTAATCATAACCCTATCAAAGCCCTAAACCTAACCCTTAGTTTTCCGAGCAGAAGGAGGAGATGAGAGGATCTCCATATTATTATATAAAGAATCATTAGCTAGAAAAGGGTCTTATAGAATGGCCTTGCTATCTTATACCAATCTTGTCCAAGCTTTAAGTTCTTTCCACTTGGAATCCTTGTTTCCTGTGGAATACTCAGAGTTGGACACTTTTCAATTGTGTAAGTCACAACCCCATCTAAACATTATTATACTATTTCTTACATTGTGAACACCTAGTATGCTGGGGATTTCTTCTAGATATCTTCAAATTGTAGATGATATTAACTTCATTTCTATTTTGTAAATTCTGAAAAGTGTCTTGGACAAAATGGAGTACTTTAACCTATATTACCTGTTCCTATGCATTTCTTAGAATATATTTCTCTGAAGTACATTTTATATGTTGATATATCCCTCTGTGCTTCTTATTATTGATAATATGTTTCAGTCTATTCATCTTCACTCTGCAACTGGTAGCTAAATTATAGGAACTATTGCTTCTTAGTACCCTTTGCTCTCTTTCTGACATTATATCACCATCACTGAATCTGTGGAAAGAAAATGCATGGGATTGAGGGCCATTTTATATTTTTCATTGTTTCATGTGTCACTATGACAAAAGATTCCATTACTAAAATTGTCATTACTTCTGCCAATACTTTTATATGTACTTAACTAGCTGGTCCTCAAAAAGTAGATGTAATCTATTACTAGCATCATATTTTAAGCCTTTCTGGAAAGTATAGATAATTTCATGAATTGAGGTATCACTTCTCCCTACAAATTATCATCTGGTGGCCAGTATTATGGTTATGATTCACTCCAAACTTACCTACAGTATTGTTAGCTAATGCTCAAGTTATGAATGTATGGTATTGTTGTTATTCAGTTATTTTTCAGTTGTGTCAGACTTTTTATTACCTATTTGGTATTTTCTTGGCAAAGATACAGGAGTGGTTTAACATTTCTTTCTCCAGTTCATTTTACAGATGAAGAAACTAAAACAAACAGGGTTAAGTGATTTGCCCAGGGTCACATAGCTAATAAGGTCTGAGGTCAGATTTGTATTTCAGAAAGATGAGTCTTCTTGACTCCAGGTCCAGCACTTTGGCCACTATGCCACCTAGCTTTCCTGAATTATAGTATGATGAAGCTGTGATGAAACATTGAAGTAGGAAGACAATCTTTAAAACAAAAGAAAAAGACAGGAACCCCCCCCCCCAATATAATAATCTGTCATCCAGTCTACATCCATTGACATTCTCACAATTGCAAGACTTAACTTTGAGCAATAAAAAATAGAATGCTATAACCAAACTTCTTCCTAATGTGTGCTTAAACCTCTAGAGGGCAGCATGACCTTAAAAAGAAATTCTTTTCAGTTGTCTCTTGGACTGTTTAAATATCCAATTATATTCAATTGAAAAGTTTATCTTCTTTTTAAAGGATTTTTCTAAATTTCATTAAAAGTGCAAAAGAGTATTTAAACGTTTTTTTCTGTTTAATTTTTAGTGACAATCACAGGAACAGGTTTTTATCAAATAAAAAGTATTACAGCACACAGAACTGAAAATAACCTCTGAGGGAAATCACTAAAGGTGTTAAGGAAAAAACAAAAACAAACAAACAAACCTATTTCTCCCATGAAATTGTATGATGTAAATATCTTTTGTCTCCAATATTGGGAATCCTAGCCATTCCTTTGCATTCTTTCTTAAACAGAAAGTGGTACTAGGAAGGAAAGACTCTCTTACCTGCTTGACCTACACTCTTCAATTTCTCATATCTGACTCTGAGTTACTAATGCAATACCAGCATTCCAATCTTACCTTTCACTCTCTTTTCTTTCATTTCCTTTTAGGATTTTTTCCCTTATAACACCTTTCTCTTCCCCACATACCATATATTCAAGCTTTGCAGTATGGTGGAACACTTGCACACTATAAGCTACTCATATGATACCTGACATTCCACTGATGTCTCAGTGTCACATTTCTTGTTTTCTTACCTCAAAGTACTTCATGTATGCACTTTATCCATACCTCACATTTATGTGCTTTGTTGGATATTCATTCCCCTTTCCCCTGATATTTGTCAATTAATTAGAAAAGAATTGGATTAAAATCCCAGCTATATTACTCATTAACCATGTGACCTTAAGCAATATATTTCACTTCTTTGTGCCTCTATTATCTCATTTATAGTATGCAGGGTAATGGGCTACTGTCAATTTATTCATCTATCTTTGACCAACCTTTCTCTTCTCTAGTCTAGCTTCCACACAGCTCCCAAAACAATCATCCTAAAGTTGAGTGATCCCCATATTCCAAAACCTTCCCTGTCTTGCTTTTGTCTATAAATTTCTCAGTCAACATTTGTATCCCCCTATAATCTGGCTTCAACCTATCTTCAAAGATTTATTTCATATTGTTCCTTTTCATGAAATCTTTATTCTTTCCAAAGTCAACTAAAAGAACTTAATATTTAATCACTTCTATGCATTCTCACAAACTATCTCATCTCTCTGGAATGCTTTTCCTAAGTTTTTCCTCTAAGAAGCTTTATTTTCCTTCAATGCTAAACTCCTAATTTTTCATCCCTTCTGTACTACTTTTGGTGAGGGTTTTCCCTCCTCAATCAAATTAAGTTACATTTGTTTATATGCATAGACAAAGAACTGTTTTTATTATGGTTTTATCCACTGTGCTTAGTAAATATAAGGAACTGAGTAAAGTGTATTTAACAAATGTAGGACTCTAAGTGTAAGGAAAGGAGGTTGTCCTTATGCAGATTTAAGGGAGATAGAAAAGATATCTTTAGCTTTTTCTCCAAGAGAGACTTTTGTTGCACCAGAAGTGTAAATAATAGATTGGGCCTGGAGACCACCATTCTATTTTCCACAGAATGAGAGAGGGCCAGAGTATAAACATATCTATCTTCTCCCTTAATTATTGTTAGTCTAGGGAATCTGATCACATTCCATAAAACTTCTGACTGTTTTGTTATTGGGATAGAAGAAGAAACCATAAGCTTTATATTCATACAATTTTCATAATGAATACAGAAAAGAATGAATGAATAAGCAAAGAAACCCATTTTTTAAATCATTGTATAACAGAAAGAAATAAAAGAAAAAACAAGAAAATATTTACTAGACAATTCAGAACTCTTACACTGAGAGTGAGATAACTCAGCTCAATTTAGAGAGAATATCCAAGATCTCATCCAAGGGGAATATTCTCCAAAGTCTCTAGAGTAGTAAGGTTACTCTCATGTCTTACCAGAGTTTTCCTTCAACAAGATGAAATGGTATTGGCTTCTTCAATCCTTCCTCTAGAAGTTGGAAGCCATAAATACCTAAAGTGGCAAGACTGTCATAAAGAAGACTCAAAGCTTGTTGAGTTCTCACAGAAAAACTAAAAGGAAACTGATGAACATTTGAGCTCTCTTGCCTGTCACCACAAGGTGATCACAAAATTTACTCTGCTACACAGGGTAGGACACTCATCTCCACCAGTAGGGATGTGGGTTATATAAATGTTTGTAAAACAAATTGCCTTTATCTATCTTTCACAAATCAGTGTAAGCATTACTTAGCACATTTTCACATCAAAATTATATTGCCAAAATGGAGATAAACAAATAATAGATCAATTATTCAAAAGACCACACTCCTAAATCACTCTGAAAAAGAATTTGGGGTTAAAATTCCAGCTTTGTTATTTACTACCTATATGATTAGAAAAAATCACTTTGCCTCTCTGGGCCCCAGTTTCTTCATCTAAAAAAAATAATCTACAAAGTCTCTTCTAGCTTTATATTTTTCAATATCCGTGTTATTTCTGATGTGTTTTTGGTTTACTTTTTTTTTTTTTAATCTATCTCATTTAAATCTTTTCAAAAGTTATCTGGATTGGATAAATCCTTTGGGTGAGTAAAACAATTTCAACTGTGTACAGAATTGTGTCAAAATGTGACTATGATGGGAATAATATATTTCTCATAGAAACTAGAAGTTTTTCCCTAGCAGATATTGATATTGTCTTCAAGACTACATTGGGCCAGGGAACTAAAACTTTAACTATTGTCATAGATTCTTTATGAAGTATAAATTCCATTTCAGGAGAAATTCAGGAGTTTCTTGCTCAAGCTTTTTACTGGCAAGCTAGCCAGTACAGACAGAAAACATTCTCCTCCCTCTCCATCCCCCAATGGCTAGGCAAACCTACTTTTGTTGGCTGTTAGAGAGACTCCAAGTTTCTCATTTAATTTCAACTCTGAACATAAACCACATAACAGGCCTGAGTCAGGCCCAATCTATAACACAGGTGCTAGATTTAAAAATGAAAAACATCTTTTCTTTTGCTAAATTATAATTAATAAATTTCATATAACATTCTTTTTCCTGAGTAAATATGTTGAAAAATCAGCAAGCAAATGAGTGCATCACTTACCTACAGTATTGCTTAATACACCCTTGCAGACATGATCCTTTTAACTAGTTTACATTTCTTTTGAGATGAATGTTACTAATGGTGAGCTCATCTGATTCATCAATATCTGCTTAGAATAGAGTTCTAATGTAGACTTTACTCAATAGAAAGTTATCTGGATCTAATTTTAAATGCTCATCTCAACTAACAAATACATAATCAAGAAGCTCTTAAAATTTTATTAAAATTCAAGTCTTTCACCATTAGGTAACCTTCATTAACATATTAAAAAACAATGCTTATTTTAATTAGCATGTATTTTGTTTGCATTATTTTATTTTAAATAATTCAGATGAACTTGATAGGAAAGTCCTTCTCAGAAGAACACCATAAGGACAATAAAGATGCCCAGTAATTATTCATTTTGTAATCCCAAAATTTCCACTGTGAATCTCAGAATTTTCTAGTCCTCAGTCTTTTTTTCCTTTTTTCTCCACTTTGCGTCAATAAGGCAGTTTAACTTGAATGATATGGAAGATAACCTTTGAAGCATCTTAAAAGAATGGCAGATCCACTGGAGAAGAAATAATTCTTGCTCTCTATAATATAGAAAACTTTTATCACAGAATTTATCTTCTGCAATAGCATGACTGGGGGGAAAAGGTTTTCATTTTTTACACACACACACACACACACACACACATTTAGTATATATAAAGCATAAGAAATTCTCATTTACTGGCTCAGTAAAATGTAAAGCTTAACAGTCTCAAAGTTTTTGTAAAAATGAGTAATAGTGTTATAGTATCCCAAAGACCCAACTAAGAATTTGTATAGATGGAGTGGGATGGGCAGCAAATAAGAGGACAACATTGTTAAGGTTAGGAAGGAACCCCAAGAAGTTGGGCACACAGACAGATGTCTCGAGGTGTCAAAAGAATTTGCAAGCTTGAACTCATATCCAAATCAAGGTGCAAAGTTTATTGTAATTCTCATGCCAATTGAAGCAGATTAAAGTCCAAAGATTTGAGCAAAGAACCTCTAGCAAGGAGACATGTTTATCTAGTTCTTCATGTTATTGATTTGTTAATTTTATGGCCTGGAGGTAGAACTGAGGAGTGGTCTCAAGAATTTGATTATCACTGACCAGCAGACATAGGACTATCTTAAAGCCAGAAGACTTTAGAAGCATTCACAGACAGGATTGTCAGAATAATAGTTACAGAGTCTCAAGATCACTAATCTTCCCTAAAGTTTAAAGGAAGAAATATTATTATATTCCTAGGCTGGAAGACTTTTACAATTATTGACAGAACAATAGAGCCTCAAGATCACAGATTCCAAAGCCAGAAGATTTGGAATCACTGACAGATTGTTAGAACAGAAGTACCCTAAGGTTAGGGAACCTTAAAATTATTATCTCTCCTGGAAGCATCATTTTCAACTTTTGGTGGCCCGGTATGGGGAAAGTTTGGGCCACCTGGCTTGATTCCCTCCTTGTCAAGGTAAGTCCTTTTTTCTTCCTCAGTCCTATAGCTGGGACACCCAAAGCTGCTGGGACACCCCAAGCTACTGGGAGAAGGCTTGTCTGGGTTGCCTTGAGTTCCACACTTAGCAAATTTTCCTTGACTGGGGATGCACAGACTTGGAAATTCTTGCAATTTTCATCAAAGTTCCTAAGAAATTTTTGCCATCTTTTCACCTTCTCTGGGATGCCAGAGGAGACAAAGTGCTACAGGATGACTTTTGGCAAAATTTCATAACTTTTGGCAAAGATGAGACAGTCCTTTTTCATATCATTTTTGTCTGTCTGTGTCTCTGTGCAGAATGTCTGTATCATGGTTGTTCTGTGAGCTAGATTTTGTTACCTGCAAAGATTTAAAATGCAACCTGGAAGAAAAAACTTCTATGCTATAGTTAGAATTCTGGGAAGATTTCTTAAAAAGCCTAACTTTTTTTCTGGGGACTTCAGCTCTGGCCAAGTGGGGGAGGGGTACACAAAAATGTTAGCTAATTCAAATTAAAATAACATCTTACCAGATTCTCAAAGTTTTGAGAGCAATGATTAAGAAGTTTGACAATTAGTCATTTTAAAATTGCAAGAAAAATTCCTGAAACATTGGGGATAATTCCAGGAATTTACCCCATTCTGAAAGAAAAGAAAAAAACAAACTAGTAGTAACTTTTTGCTAGCCTTTCCTTGACTCCTA
Source organism: Myrmecobius fasciatus (assembly GCA_023553655.1). Classification (NCBI taxonomy): domain Eukaryota; kingdom Metazoa; phylum Chordata; class Mammalia; order Dasyuromorphia; family Myrmecobiidae; genus Myrmecobius; species Myrmecobius fasciatus. The sequence continues at coordinate 181,038 of JAJPUD010004605.1, read as the reverse complement.
TCTTGTCTGGAGTCTGCTTCTGCTCCTTTGGGAAAGCACCCCAGAAGTATTAAAGGACTCTCTCCACTCCACTCCCTGGAGTCCTGAGTGTATCTCAGTTGTGGGGATCGATAACAAGATCAATATAGCAAAAGTGCCTCTGTTTGTTAACCCCTCTCATCTCAGATCAAATTAAGAAAAGAAAATGCTAAAGTATTGTAGGAAAACTCAAATTCTGCATCATCTGTAGAAATAGGGGAAGCAGCCATGGGCATCTCACACAACCTTGCCCAAATACTTCCCACCCCCAGCTTAGAGGAATGGGGATGGAATGGAGATCAGGCTCCATAGACAGGATTCCCTGAATCTGGCACCTGAAATTACCATCAAAAGGAAATCCTGGCACCAGTCACTCCAGCCTTCATCAGGTTCTGTCCAGGAATTGCCTGGGAAGAATCTGGGTACCCCTCCACCTCCAGCATGGCAATGTGAGATAAGAAAGCCAGTCAGCCTCTGCATTTGGTAAGCCCACCATTCTCTGTTCCAGTTGTGGATATGTATTAACTGTGTGATTTATGGCAAATTATTTTATCTCTGCCCAGCTTTCTGATCTGTAAACAGAAATAATAATTATTGTTGTGAAAATCACATGATTGCAAAAGTGCTTAGCATAAAACATGCTATATGAATGTTAACTGCTTTATTGGATATAATTACTTCATACTTAATAACTTTATGGGTTTTTTAGATGAGACCAATATACAATGCCAATGTTGAAATAAATGATTTGGAACCAAATTCAACTAAATTAAGACCTCTCCAAGACTAAGAGGAGGATAGAGTGCATAGAGGAAATAGAGTTTTTCTCTTTCTTCCCTCTTCCTTCCTCCCCTGCTCTAATTAAAGCTCTCTAAAGGGATATGTAAATTGTAATCTATCTGCACTGATAGTGTTACCAGAAGAGTTTGGGAACTTTAGGAAAACAGAAAAGCAATTTGCTACTACTTTAAAAACTCTTGCTACAAACAGCCTATTTTTGAGTTATGTGAGGGCCCTGTCAGTAAAAACTGGCACCTTAACCCTTTTCCTGGCTCACAAAAGAGAAATGATTTGCATGAATTGGAAAATAACCAAATTGCAATTCAGTTTGTCCAGGACATTTAATCTCATTAATTAAATCTCATTAGGGAATCTCATTAATTAAAGCTAAGTCAATTTTTAAATCTGTTCTATTTCAATTTTAAGAATTGTCTAAAAGGGAAACTTATTTAAGGGAATAGAAACTACAGCTAAGACTATTTGCCTATTAGGAAAATTCTAAAATTATTAACTAAGTTATTGGGACATTGTCATCATGTTAAATCTAAAATTGGTAATTACTATGTGTTGAAAAAGAGGGATGGGGTGAAAGCCTTATCAGTTCACCTCTAAGTATGAGGTGTACAACACCTTTTCCTCTTTCACAGAGTGAGGGGAGGTATCAAATAGCACAGCCCATGAAAACACTAAGAATAATTGGGGTGGGCAACAGCAAGCTCAGCCCCTTCTCTGGGGTCTATATCAACTCCCTTCAATTTGTAAGCTTGCCAGTTTTCTTGAAATCATTAGGGTAAGCAAAGTCATCACCCCTGAGAAATGAGTCTGTTCAGAATTTATAGTTTCTACGCAAGAAATGTGTTTACTAAGATTCTGTAAGCTTATTTAATGATTGATCCTTTGCACCAGGGTAAGTTTAAATATATAAAACATGTTGAACAAAAATCTCATGTGTTTAAGTCCTGGTAAACTTTTAAAATAATGTATCTAGCTCTAAGCTGTGATTAGTAGAATTTGCTATTAGAGAGAAAATCTCTTGGGCCTATACCTGATATTCTTCTGAGTTTTGAATTTGATTGCCTGATCATTAAGTCAGTAACTTACCATTCTAGAGACATGTCATAAGTTACTCAGAGGAATGCCTTCCTGAATTGTCATAGGTAGATGTCTTATCTGGGCAAGAGTTGGGAGAACAATTTTGGTCTCTGCTTAAAGTAGGATCCTTGTGACTCAGTTTCCCAGTTCTGTTTCTTGTTTTCCACCTAATTATTCCTGACTCTGGCTATGACATGGAATTATTACTGCATAATTGGTTGTCAAAGAGAGCTAAGGATGGTTTATCCTGTCATGTGTGTGCTCTCAGACTGAAACCTAAAGGACCTGTTTTGACATTATTATAATCATGTCCCTGCTTTTTCCTCTTACAGCAAATTTCTATAATCAGAGCAAATAGTCAGTAGAAGCCAGGAGCCCGGTACAAGTATCCCAGGGGACCCAATGGTTTTCTACTTTAGATCTTAAAGATGCTTTTTTTTTTTTGCATACCATTGCATAAATTTTTGCCTTTGAAGGGGCAAATCCAGGGAAACATAACCCCCATAATTAACATGGGCAGTCATGTCCATAACATGGAGATAGCTCAGGGCTTCTGTGACAATCCCCACATATTTGGGCAGGTACTGGCTATCCAGTATGCAGATGATATCGTGATCTGCAGCCCTATCCAAGAGGCTTCTCTGACTGCAGCCATATAAACTCTCAACTTCCAGCTCCTCTACCTCCATCTAGGGCTATAAAGTTTCTCTGTCTACAGGTCCACATAACTTATCAGTCTGTTAAGACCCTGAAAGTTAAACTAATCTCTTGCCCTGACCTTAGCCCTATCTAAAGCCTTTTACATGGTATGTTGATGAAAAATGGGGCTGGATCCTAGGGGTCTTGACTCAGTCTCTAGAACCCTATCTCAGATCCCTTGCTTACTTCTCAAAGAAACTTAGTGTTTTTGAGGTGACCCTCCTGCCTTAGAACAGTGGCTGCTACAGCCCTTCTAATTAAGGAAGCCTCCAACCTCACCCTAGGGCAGCCATTGGGAGTTTTAACCACTCACCGGGTTCAGAACATTTTAGAAGCCAAAGCGCATCAATGGCTTGCTAGTGGGAGGCTAACTAGATATTAGGCTGTCCTGCTCGAAACTCTGATCTGACTCTCTGGGTGTGTCACACTCTTAATCCTGCCACCCTGCTCCCTAACAACACTCAGGTGACATTATTCAAAATTGTGAGGAAGCCTTAGATTCTGCCTATTCCAGTCGACCTGATTTGAGGAACATTCCTTTTAACAACTCAAATGGTGAATGGTTTACAGATGGGTCCAGTTTTCTTGAAAATGGGGAAAGGAAGGCAGGTTGTTCTCTTGTGACTCTCAATAGCACCTTGAAGGCTAAACCTCTGGGACTTCTGCCTAGAAAGTTGAATTCATTGCCCTTACTAGGGCTTTGGACCTGGGGAAAGAAATGAGAATGAACATCTATACAGACTTCAAACATGCTTTTCATATTTTGCACGTTCATGGAGCTATATGGAAAGAAAGGGAATTTTGACAGCAAAAAATCATCCTATTAAATATGAAAGGGAAATTCTACAATTATTGCAAGCTGTCCAGAAATCTAGAAAGGTTTCTGTTATGTTTCGTAAAGGACACCAGAAGGGAGATTCACTTCAGGCCAAGGGGAACAGGTTTGCAGATTCAGCTGCCTATTTGTCCCCAACAATGGCACCTTTAGTTCTCCAGTTCCCTGATTCTTATATCCCTTCATATTGCTTGAAGGAACAAGCCTTTGCAGAAGAAAAGGGATACATCCTTTCTCCTTCTAGGCGTCTTCAAATACCCCCAGGCCAGCCTCTAATCCCAGAGGTAAACCAGTGGAAACTTCTTTTTGGCCTACACCAAGCTACCCACTTGGGAAAAATGCTCTTCAATCCCTTGTGAAATGTATTTTCACTATTCACAAGCTGGGAGAAACAATTAAACAGGTCTGCCAGGCTTGCCCAGTTTGTGCTCAAGTAAATCCTTAAAGAGCTGTTAGCCCCCCCTCCCCAGCCTGTTCAGAAAAAGGGCTCATACCCAAGGGAAGATTGGCAAATAGATTTTACACATATGAGCCTTGCAGAGGCTTCAAGTTGCTGTTGGTCTCTTTAGACACCTTTACTAATTGGGTAGAAGCCTTCCTTTTCAAGATCGAGAAGGCTCAGGAGGTATCAAAGTATTTGGTAAAAGAAATCATACCTGACTTTGGCCTGCCCAGCTCTTTGCAGAGCAACAGCCCAGCTTTCACTTCTCAAATAACTCAAAAGGTTGGCTGAGGCACTTAATATTACTTATCATTTCCACTCTTCCAGTAGTCTTCAGTCTTCTGGGAAGGTGGAGAATGAATCACACCCTCAAACTGAGTCCTTACTAAACTATGCCTTGAGACTCAAGAAAATTGGGTGAAGAATCTCCTTTTAGGAAGGACTACATAAGGTCATTCTGACTGCTCCAACTTCAATTAAATTTGAAGGTTTCCCAAGTTGGACTTATGTTTCTATAATTAAAAGTGCTACTCCTGTTACTTTTTCTCCCTCAGACATTCTTGAATATTCCTGTAAACCCAAAGAGGACCTGAAACTACTCTTCAACAGGACTCCTGGTAACATACTGGACAGAGAAGAGTGAAATTGCCTTCTCTCCCTCACTCTAGCTTTCTTTCTTATTATTTTCTACTTTTTCCAGGTTTACCTTTAACAACACTGAGGATGAGAGCTTTATTCCTAGTATTTTCTCTCCAGCACTCTTAGGGGTCCCGACAGTGAGGAGAAAGCTCCTTAGTCTTTAGTCAGGCTAGGGAACTCCATGGGCAGTGGAGGCATTCAGGATTCTTGTGTTTGCCATCAGCATCTTCAAGGCAGCCCACATATGTGACCTGATGCATTATTTGCAAAGGCCACATTCCCAAATATCACCAAATATCTCCACCCCAAATGCCACCCCATTTATACTACCTATACCCCCAGAGGAATTACTTTAACCTGATTATTCCCTGTTTTCTTGTTGGAAAGGATATAATTGTAGGATATCCATTCCAAAATTATTCTGGCAAACTCAGCTCATAATGCTTTTACTCATGAAGCTTCCTTGAAGCTTCTTTATAATCTCCCAAGAATGAACATTCCTATTGGTAGATTTATTACCTACAGACTTCAAGATATGAACTTCCAACTACTTGTTCACCCTGAATACCACAGGTTAACTGATTCTGACACTCAACATCTCTCTGAATGCTGCTGCTGTCATCTTCAAGGCACGTTCCTCCCCTCTCAGTCTTGACTCCACTAGGCAGGAACAGTTCTAACACCCCTCATCAGCATGAAGCAGCTCCAGAAGATGAGATCTTCATCCCTTTGTCCCAATTGAATTTGGGGTACAAACTGCTTGAGAGGTAAAATGATGGAATTTAGCTTTTAGGGGAGATAGCAATAATTTTAAGGTCCCCTAACCTTAGGGTACTTCTGTTCTAACAATCTGTCAGTGATTCCAAATCTTCTGGCTTTGGAGTCTGTGATCCTGAGGCCTCTGATCTAAGAATGCTATTGTTCTGTCAGTAATTGTAAAAGTCTTCCAGCCTAGGAATATAACAATATTTCTTCCCTTAAACTTTAGGGAAGATATATTAGTGATCCTGAGACTCCCTAATTATTATTCTGACAGTCTTGTCTGTGAATTCTTCTAAAGTCTTCTGGCTTTAGGATAGTCCTAGTGCTAGTCAGTGATAATCAAATTCCTGAGACCACTCCTCAGTTCTACCTCTAGGCCATAAAATTAGCATATCAATAACATGAATTAGATAAACGTGTCTCCTTACTTCAGGTTCCTTGCTAAAATCTTTAATTAAAGCATGAGAGTTACAATAAACTTTGCCCCTTGACTTTGATATGAGTTCAAGCCTGCAAATTATTTTTCTTTTTAATTAAAGTTTTTTATTTACAAAACATATGAGTGATTTTTCTACACTGACCTTTGCAAAAATTTTTTTGTTCCAAATTTTTCTCCTCCTTCCCCCCACCCTGACCCCTAGATGACAGGTAGTCTAACACATGTTAAGTATATTAAATTATATGACAAATCCAATATATGTATACATATCTATATGGTTACACTGCGCAAGAAAAATCAGATCTAGAAAGAGAAAAAAAAATAACCTAAGAAGGAAAACAAAATGTAAGCAAATATTCACAGAAAATGTTAAAATATTGTGGTCCACCCTCAGTTCCCACAGGCCTCTCTCTGGATGTATATGACTATCTTCATCGATGAACAATAGGGACTGGTTTGAATCACCTCATTGTTGAAGAGGACCATGTCCATCAGAATTGATCATCTTATAGTCTTGTTGCTGTGTATAATGATCTCCTGGGTAAGCCTGTGAATTCTTTTGAACAACACCAGTCTGTGACCCCAACCTTTTGGAGTCCTTTTCCAAACTCAACAACATGATATGAATGTGTAGTCACACTGTGAAAGGATGCAACCTGGCCCTCACCACATTGCTTAAGGATTCTCAGAAAGGGATTTCATGGTGATAAAATCTTGGAGACTTAAGCAGACTAGGTAGTTCTCTCCTTCCTCCCTCCTCTTTTTTCCTTTCCCTTATCCATATAGGGTATCATACTCTTACCTGCAGTTTAAAAGCTGTTTGTTTGTTTGTTTTTCTTTTGGATCTCTGAACCCTCAAGATATTTTGGGGCTTGAGGGCTAGATTTCTTCTTAAAGACTATGACTTAAACCCAAACCACTCTGATTCTCATTGATTTGCCACCAATAGGTCCTAGGCCAACTCTCTTTTGGTTTGGGTCCTGATCGACTTGATTGAACGGAAAAAAGCAATCATTTCTGTGTTGGCCAGAAACCCTGATGGTCTTCCCCTCCTAGTTTTATTTTTTTATTTAGATTTTTTTTTTGGACTAGGTGAATGAGGAGATTCTTTGCTCAATTGCTATTTTAGCCTTAATCACTGAATGGGTGCAGTCTCAATCACATAGACCTGCTGAAGACCTTAGCTTAAAAAGGGCAAGGTCTCCCATTACGTTCAGGGTCATCTCCAGTCATCCTGATCTATATCTTGCCACTGGACCCAGATGATTCTTGGAGGTGAAAGTGAGGCAGGTGACCTTGAAAAACCCTTCCTCACTTAAACCCAATTTACTTGCATGCCATAGCATCACTTCCCTAATGTCATGGTTCTCCTTGGGAATATATGAGTAGAATAAAGAAATCACTAAAGATTTATGACAGCTAGTCATGTTTTTTTTCTATCCTTTTAATAGCCTTATTCCTGATGTAAATGGCCTCAAATTGGCTTAAATTCAGTGATTAATAAAGTTTAGTATGACTAATAATTTCAGACAAAATTTTTGGTCACAGTATTTAAAAAGAAACTCAAATATTATTGTTTTCTGATATCTCTCATCCATATAATCTTTTTAAAAATTAAAAACAGTCACCTCAATAAAATTCAATGAGAGGATACTTGTATCAAGCAAGCCAATACTACCTTTGGACTTTGTGGCCCCAAATCTTATTCATTAATATATATTTCTTATCTTTTTTACCTCAATCTATCCCTCCTTCCATATTTTCTTTTTGATTCACAAGAGTTAACAAGAATCATAGAACCTATGTATTTCTATTTTTTAGAGAAATTTTGTACTCTGTGCTCTACTTCTTCCTGATCTTATGTACTTTTTCCACATTATACTTTTATTCTCAATATTCCTAAATTATAGGGAATTATTTTAGAAAAAATTATCTGCTTCTGATAGGTACAAGATTTAAGAGATTCAATCTCTGTATCCCTTCCTTATTAGTGTATATGGACATCTAGTTCCTTTGCAACATTTATGCTTAATAAGACAATACTGACTTGTTTTACCTTTAATTCTTTGAACTTTAATGACTTAAACAGTTATACAAAAGGTCAGAATCTGACTCTAATGTATCTTTCCAACCTCATTATACACTTTAAGCACTCATTACTCTTGCCAAACTGAATTGTTAATTAGCTATTCTTCGAACACTATTTCCACTATTTGCAATGCCTGAAATATCTTTGCTCCACAATGGTATACTGAAAAAATGCTGAATGTATTATTAGGTGAATATGAATTTGAATCATACCTCTGACACTTACTATTTATGTGAGCATGAATATGTCCCTTAATTTTTAAGTATTTCAGTCTTTTCAGCTATAATACCTACCTCACAAATGAATCAATATTTGTAAAACTTTTAAAGCAACATATGAATGTTAGCTACTATTAATCTCTGCTTTTTGCAATCATTACCTTCCTTCAGAGCTCAACTCAAGAGTTTCATTGTCTGGGAAGCCTTCTTCAATTTCCCCTATGTTAGATTTCTTGTATAGATGTATACTTATTGTATTCCCCAGTGGAATATAATCTGCTGATCACTAATTTTGTGTGTTTAATCTGGTGTCTGCTTACTTCTGCTTACCTTTTTGTCTTTATGGAAATCCTAAAGGGTTAGGAAATAATGCACAGAAATCACTTGGAGGAGCAATTTCTGATAATCCTCTGACGGGAAAATGACTACTTCTCTTTTATCTTTTAACAAAATGATCCTCTCTCAACACAGAAGCAGAAGTCAATACAGTAGAATGAAAGAAAAAAAGTTTGCACTTTGCTGTCTTTCTCACTTTTCCATCTTTTCCTCTGACCATACAACTGACAATTATAGAACATGATGGACACATGGAGGTTGAGAGATTATGGTATAACTGTGTGGGCCAGAAAAGTGACCAAGAATTGAAAGAATAAGAGACGACATTTAAAGCTGCTGAGAACTGTTAGGAATCCTAAATTCCTAAGCATATCTCTCCCCTCCATTTCTTTTCCATGAGTCAAGAATATTTGTGTTTGAAATTCTCTCATCTACATACAAAGATATCAGAAAAAAAATGAGGGTAGAACTAGGACATAGTTGGCAATTTTCTGTGCACCCAAATATTTGGTTTACTTTACTTTTTTTACTTTTTTTCTGAGTAATCACAACATATGACATATTTACATTTATGGTTGTCATTGAAAGTGAGCTGAGACTAAAATGATTACACAATAGAGTTCAGATAGTGACATTTATATTGCTATTTTAACAATATCTCATTTTATCTGTAAGATTAAATTGTGGACTGATCTGCAAGGAATTATAACACAAGTCATAGTTGACTGCTGAAATTCTGTGTTGTGGGGAGTACCTTAGATTTTTGAAGGTTTGAACATCCTGTAATAATTAGAAGATAGACTGCAACTTATACAGCAAGAGCCTGCTCAAGAGAGTAACTAAAGAAAATTTAACAACCAAACTAAAATGCCATCTTGTAGCTAATTCAGATTTTATCCTTGGTTAATTAAAACCATTTTCCTGGTTAATGATAACATTTTTGATTTACAAGAGTTACACAGGCACTTTAAATAACACTTTAATAAAAGATTTGTTAAATATAGTTGACATGCCTTCTCAATATTCTTTGCAAGATTATTTTTCTACTCTCACTACTACTATCATTAAGTGCTGATATCCTTAAAAATTCAGTCCTATGTCTTCAAAATTTTTCTCTAATTACCCTCTCCCTGAGTGATCTTATCAGCTTCTATGATAATTATCCCTATGCTGTCTTCCTAATGTCTCTGCTGGACTCTATTTCTACATATTAGCTTTATTGCCATATTTCTTCACTTCATTGACAGTTCTTCATGCATAGATATCTGAAACTCAACATGCCCCAAACTGAGGTTATTATATTTTCTTTAAGTTTATCCCTTATCCAGATTTCTGTTAGGGGGCACTTACATTCTTCTAGACACTCAGATTCACAAACTTGGAATCATCCTTGACACTTTCTTTTCTCTCACCTTTCATAACCAATTCTCTTACCTCTACAGTATCTCTTATATTTATCCCTCTTTGGGTGTGGGGATAAATTAGATATTCATCCAATATCACCAACATTTACCTGGACTAGTACTTTTCTTTCCATCTTGTCTTTTAAAAGTGTTTATCTTTCTAAGATTTCCATAAAGCTATTTTACCCTTCCATATAAATATGTTCTAATTTTCCCTGTTGCTGTAAAGATGGAGGTGAAGCAAAATTTAATTACTTTATTTATAAAGCATGCTGAATAAGAGAATACTTGTGTGAAGGAGTGTCCTATATTATTTGATGCAATGAATGTAACCAAGAAGATTCTCTATTTCCAAATAACTTTATCAACATCAGTCAAGGGTGCAAGCTACATATAAACAATTTTTAGATCATTCTAGGAAATAAATCAATAAATAAGAAACATAATTAGGCACACAAATGAATGAAAATTAAAAAAGGGAAGAGCTTGTGGCTAGTTGAAAAAAAATCAGTTATGTTGTATGAGGCTTAGAACAACAGGACAATTTGGAATTTGATATTCCAGTGAGTAACCAAACTAATAATAGAGAAGTTCCAGCCAAATCCCTGAGAGGAAATTGCTTGGGATATGTGGGAGGAAAGGGAGAAATCTCTGTTTTCTCCCTTTCACCAGAAGTTAACCTTATAAATTTTGAAAGGTTGAACAATTTGGAATCTCCCATAGGTATCACTAACAGTTTCCTTAAAACAACAATTGACGATGGCATCTATATAAAGCCAATGACTAGGTAAATATACCAAAGAAAGGCAGCCACAGGACTCTAAAAGGGCACTGACGGTCAGAGAACAGAAGAGATCTCTACTTGCCAAAGAGGAACTTTATGAAATCTCCATAAAGGGGGAACCTTTTCAGTTTCCCTTTTGTCACATGTGCACTCTAAGTATGAGCATTGTTTTCCCCCTGATCTCTCTCTATATTGTAATGTATAGTATATGTGCAAAACCAATTTACTGTTATATTAATTAATGGTCTAGAAAGTCTAATTAGACTTACTCTTCTCAGTGCTACCAATCAAACTTTATTAATCAAATGTATGTAAACATTGGCTTACATTATTAAATAATCCAAATTTTAACCCCATTAAGAAACAAACTATCAACTTGGTTTCTCAGTGTTTACCAATAATTGTGTCTCATACTGGAATTCAATGACAAAGTATTCTCTTTATCCGTATAATGGTATATACTTTCCTCCAAGTTCAGCAAATCTCCATCAGATAGCATTGTTCTCAAGTGAACATGGGGCATGCTTGAGTCTCAAGTGTGGAGACTATGAGAGTGAGACTCAATTGCATCATAAGTTTAGATTGAATACTAGTGGTCTCTGGTGGCTTTCTTATGATCCTAACTATGAGCATTAACAAATAATAGGTAATTGATTATCTAAGTTCATGATAAAAGGAAATTAACAGTCATTGTTAATGTCATTAGCAAGTGTTTGTCTGTTGTTCTCCAGATTTAGCTGCCATAAGTTATTAGCAGCAATTTGCCACATCTTAGTGCTTGTTTCCAAATTTAGAGAATACAAACACATCACTGGCAAACTATGCCATCCTTATCTTATTGTAGAAAAACAATTTACATGACAACTACTCCGTCACAAAGTTAAAGCTTAAAACAAAAATCAATTAATTATGTCAAAGCAGAGGAGACAGAAGTAAGATGGTAAAAACAGGGATTCACTCAAACTCTTACCCCAAACCCCTTCAAATTCCTTTAATTAATGACTCTAAACAAATTTTAAAGTGTCAGAACATGTAAAAAGGTGGAAGTGGAACAATTTCCCACCTGAAGAAAACTTACATGATCATCAGGAAAGGTCTATTGCATCAGGCTAAGAGTCCAACACAGTCCCAGTACACTGTGCAAACAAACCAGAAGTCAGCCTTTGGGTCTCTGAATTAGTGGCAGCACTGGCAGTTTCCACATTTCTCAGCCCAGAAATATCAGACGACTTAGAAGGTTGTCAGGAAAGGTTTGTCTCATTAGAGTGAAAAGGCCTTGGAAAACCATCAGTAGTGGCAACAAGGGCAGCTGCAAAGATGGTGGAAGCTGATAGAGGTCTCAATCTATAGACAGGAGGTTGAACAGTTGGAAAGAAGGAAATCTCCTTTCTAGCATGGAGGAAGGATTTTGTTGATTTAGCATACTAGAACTTATAGCAAGAGTTGATCTAAAATCCTACTCACAGTTCCAGGTCAGAAAAAAAAAGATCACTCAAGCACAATTCTCCTTGGGTCATTAAACCTTGGAAAATTGAAAATTTACAGATCACTAGAATGATCTATGAAAACAGATGCACAAAACCCTTGAAACTCGAGAAACTACACCCTCCATTCTGGAAACAGCCTTATTTTAACACTGAATTAAAAGCCAAGTAATAGGCTGGAAAAGTGATCAAACAATAGAAAAAGGCTTCTGACCATAAAAAAGTTACTACGGAGATAAGGAAGATCAAAATACTCACTCAGAAGAATATAACAAAGCTTTTACATCCAAAACCTCCAAGAAAAATAAGAATTTATCTCAGCCCATGGAAAAGCTCAAAAGGGATTTTGCAACTCAAGTAAGAGGCATAGAGGAAAAAATGAGAAGAGAAATGAAGGTGATGCAAAAGAAAATACCAAAAGCTAATGAGAAGAATATCCTAAAGACCAAAACTGGCCAAATGGAAAAAGAGATTTTTTTTTAAAAAGCTCACTGAGGAACATAATTCCTTAAAAATTAGAATTGAACAAATAGGAGCTAATGACTTTATGAGAAATCAATAAACAAAACCAAAAAAAAAGAAAAGAAAAGAAAAGAAAAGAATGGGAAACATCTAATTGGAAAAACAAATGACCTGGAAAATAGATCCAGGAGAGATAATTTAAAAATTATTGGACTACCTGAAAATTGTGACTAAAAAAAAGAGCCTGGACATCATTTTTCAAGAAATTATCAAGAAAAACTGCCCTAATAGTCTAGAACCAGGGAGTAAAATAAAAATTGAAAGAATCTACTGATCATCTCTTAAAAGAGATTCCAAAATAAAAACTCCTAAGAATATTACAGCCAACTTCCAGAACTCTCAAGTCCAGGAGACAATATTGTAAGCATCCAGAATTCAAGTATGGTTGGAGCCACAGTGAGGTTAATACAAGATTTAACAGCTTCTACATGAAAAGATTAGAGGACTTGGGATGTGATATTCTGAGAGCAATGAATTTGTCTACCCAGAAAAACCGAGTGTAATTTTTCTGAGGAAAAGTGGATTATTAAATGAAATTAAATGAAATCATCATTTGTGATGAAAAGGCCAACACTGAATAGAAAGTCTGATTTTCAAATACAGGACTTAGGAGAAGCATAAGGAAGTAATAAAGAAATAAAAATTATAAGGGACTTGAAAGGTTTATCTGTTTACATTCCTACATGGGAGGATAATATTTCTAACTCATAAGACTTTCTCATTAGAAGTTAGAAGTTAGAAGAAGTTAGAAGTTAGAAGAAGTTAGAAGTTAGAAGGCAGTTAGAAGAAGTATATATAGACAGAGAGAGGGCACAGTTGTGAGTTGAATATGAAGGGAGAATATCTAAAAAGATAAAATTAAGGGATGAGAGAGGAATATACAGGGAAAATGGGGAAGGGAGAAGTGTTATGGTGTAAATTATCTGTCATAAAAGAGTCAAGAAAAAGTGAATCTTACTCTTCTCAGAATTGGCTCAAAAAGGAAATAGCATCCATACTCAGTAAGATAGAATAAAAACTCTATCTTACCCTGCAGGAAAGTGGGAGAGGAGAATGAGAATGATTAAAGGGAGGACATATTGGGGGAAAGGACTACATTCTACCCACTGACTGAACTTTTTTTTTTTTTTTTTGCTGAGACAATTGAGGTTAAGTGGTTTGCCCAGGGTCATACAGCTAGGATATGTTAAGTGTCTGAGACAAGATTTGAACTCAGGCCTTCCTGACTTTGGGGCTAGTGCTCTATCCACTGCGGCATCTAGCTGCCCCTAGCCATCTAGATGCCCCTGAACTCCTGAAGCTATCTACAAAGGACTATAATTAGTGTTATAATTATAACACATACAAACCAAATAACAATTTCAAAAATGAGCCTTGGGCCTTAAGCTTCCATTAAATCTTTCCATCATCTGCAGCTTATATAAGTGTCAGTTATACACAATTTTCTGGGCATTTGTTCAATTTTTAACCTGCTGGGCCACAAAATATGATCCTTGACAACCCACAGTCATTACTGGTAGTCTGTAATGACAATATAACAATGCTTTCCCTTCAATAATGTAATCTATATTTGCTAATTTATGGGTGAACAAAATTGGAATTATACATGTACAGATTGCAGTTAGACAGTTTTTGCTAAGTTTATCACTGATGTAGATCTTCAACTCACCTGTAACTTAAAGTCTTAGAGGGTTGCTTAGGGGGTAGTAAAATGGTAAAGTGACTTGTCATGGCTGATTCAGTTGGAGAGCATGAGATTAGGTCAGACTCCTTTTCTCAAGGATGGATTGATGGGACAGAGCCAGTGATGGTAAGAAAAAGAATTCACTTTATTGAGCAGTGCAGCATTCAGCTGCATGATCAGTGAGCATTCTCCAATCACTCTGCAGAGCACCTGAATGAGCACCTCATGAACAGTAAAGGAACACCGATCAGAAGAGAGCCTACCTAGCATGTCAGCTACTAACTGCCCAGCAAGAGGTTCAGTGGGAACATCCTTGCACAGTCAGCAGCTAGCGGTGACCCTCTGCTATTTCCCCGTTCACATGTATATGTGGCACCTTCTTGTCATGTCCTGAGAACAAGAAACGTCTTTCACTCCCATGGATTTGCCTCACAATAGATCTCATAGTATTAGAGAAAGAGGTGGAATTTAACATTTCATAACTCCAAAATCAGCTCTTTAGTCAATCTAGTCAATCTCTCAAAGTCCTGAGTGGTTTAAGTAATTTCATCAGAAAGATAAAGTAGAGGAATTGAATTTTAATATTATTAAGTTGGTGTTATGTATACAATTATGTGCAAAATAAAGTTTAAAGAGAAAATATTAACTAGAGGTCTTAAGAAAGAGCTCATGGAAAGGGAAGCATTCAGGCTGATGTTTGAACAAAATTAATGATTGAGAGAGCTGTAATGGGGAGTTTAAAAGAAATTCTCTGCAAAAATATAGAGTTTAGAAACAGCCATTTAGGCTAGAATATAGAAAGTCTGAAGGGGAATAATCTAAAATAAGATTAGAAAAGTAGATTGAGGCCAAATTGTAGAAAGCTTCAAATACCAGAGGAGTTTGCATTTTATTTTAATAGTCACTGAAAGCCACTGAAGAACTTGGAACAGGTCAAACCTGACTTTTAAGAAGATTACCTTACCAAGTATTAGGAAAATTGGATTATGAGAGGAAAACACTAAAAAACATGAACCAATTAGGTGAATATTTTAGTAGTGTGAATGAGAGATGATAAGATCCTTTCAGGTTCTGTGGGAGAAAGTTAGGAGTAGGAGAGAGAATATTTGAGACACAGGAAAGAAGAAATAATTCATGTAGGTGACTTGGAATGATTCAAACTATCAGAGGTAGAATATGTGAAGGAGAAATTGGGCAAAATTTAGAAGAAATTAAGAAATATTTGATGAAGAGCAATCTTTGGGCTCAGGTAGCAATGAGCTTTCTATTTCTGATTTTAAAGATGGGATTCAAAAATAAATAAAGAGGATATAAAATATCAGAGAGAATTATAGAAGATAAAATCAAGAAGAATTAAGGATTAAAATTGGAAAATAAAATAAAAGGGGAGAAGATGCTTTGTAAGTAAATAAGAAATGGTAAATGGAACAATGAGATCATTAAGCAAATTGAGAGAATGGATTGTGGATCTGAAAAATCAATGAAATTGGATTTTGGTGCAAAGGTGAAAGTGCATGACTGTGGCTGGGGATTTGCTGAAACAAAGGAAAGAATTTTGCCTAGAATTGCTAAGTATTTAAGAGGCCATAGTTGACTATAAATGTTTTAACCAGGTATTTAGTTTTAAGATGGAAATACCTACTCTTGTGTAGCAAAAGATTTAAAGAAACAAGGTTGAAAATCTCAACCATTATAGAAAATAGAGAAAATTCTTTAGGGATGTGCATCAAATGTGCAATTTTTTTTTTCTACCACAGCCAAATGCCTATTACCTGTTTTCTTAAGATTTTCCTTTTGGAAGAGAAATTAAAGAGATGTGATGAGTACCTCTCCACATTGCATATCATAAGGGAGAAGAAACTTTTCCTAAATCAGAGCTCCAAGGGGAGAGGAGGATAGGTGTGGAATCTGAAGTAGAGGAGAGCCTTTGCCCTTGTCGAGATGATGGAGAATGAAAGAATGTGCCAAAGAGTAGATAGGTATGAAAAAGACAACCATGAAATTAGAGCTAAAAACAGAGTTGAGGCTCTTCTGAGAAGATAGAGCTATATGGTCTGAGGATAAAGCTGATCCTTGTTCTTCAAAGAATGCTATAATAGAGCCATAGAAGCTGTCATGAGAGAAATTATGAAGTAAGACTCTGAAGAAGTTAAGAGTAGTAGAAATTAATGATTCCCTGTTTAGGGGTATTGGGGAAGTTTTTTTGTTGAACTTATAACATCTTCCATCATCTCCCATCATCTTCCTATGGAAACCTTGGAGAAGTGAGTTGAATATATCTCATATAAGGATCAGCTGAAAGAACTGATATTTATCCCGAAAAAGACAAAATGTGGGTGAACAGGGGAGGGCAACGAGATAGATATCTTCAAGTATCTAAAGAGTTTGTTTATGGAATAAGGATTAGACTTATTCTATTTTGCCCCATGGAACGGAATTAGGAGCCAGAAAGGCAAAGAGGCCAAAATTCAGGCTTTATGCCAGGAAAAACTGCCCTGGCTTAAAGAGGAATAGATTTCATAGAGGAAAGGAGTTAGGTCGTTGTGAGCTACCCTTTAATCTAAATAAGGATGACCATTTATTGGATATTATATTCTTCTTGTATATGAGTTGGAATAGATGGTTGCTGAAGTTCTTCCAGCTTTCAAATTCCATGATTCTGTGATTAGAGACAAGAGACTAGGATGCTTAGGACATTATAGAGGTAAATATAAAAAAAAAAGGTAAATGGTTGGATATGGAATATAAGAAAGAGGTAGTGACTGAAACTGTGAATCCAAATAGCTGGAGGGAGGATTATGAGGGGTGAGTTAAGGGGAAAGACAATGAATTCTCTTTTAGACATAGACATTGGGTTTTCTGTGGGACATCGACCTAAAACCAGTTTGTAACAGAGATTCAAGTTCGAGCACAACATAAGATCTAGATCTATGGTAAGTCATGGTATATATAGAGAAGCTGCTGTAGTTTCAGTAAGAGGATATCTCTGATTTGGTAGTGAAGCAACAGCCTATGATGCACTGAAGTTCAATTCACACAATACATGATTCCTTAAGTATAAGTATCTTTCTTTTGCCAAACAACATAACAAAAATAAATCAACCATCTATTATATTAAGATGAAGATGAAGAAGTAAATGTTGAGAAAATAGAGAAAGAAATAATGAATGAATTGGTTATTGAGGGCAGGAACCAGAATTCATAAATAATGTCAAATAATTTAAAATCAGATCCCGAGAATTGTAAACTACTACTGATTTAAGTCACTTCCATCATTCCTTTATTTCCTCCTTCCATGCAGATATAGTGACAAAAAGAATGTCAATAGTTGAGATGCCAAACGGGTCACCAGTTAAAAGCAGAAGATAGGAACTGTTGAGAGACTTTCACAATAAGACAAAAGAGAGCAGCATTCTAAGACAAGATATTTAGAGAGCTTCTGCCAGATGAAATATCTTATTTTGGAACATAAGTAAGTAGAGATTCATATTTTGGGAAATTTGGAATAAAGAGTTTTTCAATTAAGGGACTGTTGGTTTTCTCTCTCATTTTCAATAAAATTTTCTCATCATTTAAGATAAAGAATGCTTTTATTATACCCATGAATTACCAACACCTAACCCTGTGCTTTACAGATAATAAACACTTAATAAATGCTTGTTATATTAGCACAAAAGTGAGAGGAGGTGCAGGATGTTTAATGTAAGTATATTTGTGATACAGTTAAGATAATATCTCATATCTCAGGGTGGGAATAAATTATATTTTTATATTGTTTAACTTTCTCTGGTTATATATGTACATTAATTTCTTAAATACACATTTCTTTATGAATTAAATTGTGAGAGAAAAATCAGAACAAAAGGGAAAAACATGAGAGAGAAAAAAACAAGAAAAAGAAAGAAGTGAACATAGAATGGGTTGATTTACATTCAGTCTCCATAGTTCTTTTTCTGGATGCAGATGTTATTTCTATCCAAAGATCATTGGAATTACCTTGGATCACTGAACTGCTGAGAACCTAATTGTTCATAGTTGATTCATCACACAATCTTGCTATTACTGTGTACAATGTATTCCTAATTCTGCTTGTTTTACTCAGCATCATGCAAATCTTTCCAGGTCTTTTTAAAATCAACTCATTCATCATTTTTATAGAACAATAATATTCCGTAACTTTCATATACCATAATTTACTCAGCCATTCCATAATTGATGAGCATCTACTTATTTTCCAATTCTTTGCTACAAAAAGAGATGCTACAAACATTTTTGCACATGTGGGTCCTTTTCTTTCTTTTATGATTTCCTTGAGATACACACTCAGTAGCAACACTGCTGGATAAAAGAGTATGCACAGTTTTGTAGCCTTAATAGACTTAATAAAGGAATTATTTTATGAAGTATAGTTCCAAATTACTCTCCAGAATGATTGGATCATTTCACAATTCCACCAACAATGCATTAGTGTTCCAGTTTTCCTACATCCCCTCCAGTATTTATTATTATATTTTCCTGCCATCTTAGCCAATCTGAGAGGTGTGAGATGATACCTCAGAGTTGTTTTAATTTGCATTTCTCTAACCAATAGTGAGATAGAGTATTTTTTTCATATGAGTATAGGTGGCTTCAATTTCTTCACCTGAAAATTGTCTGTTCATATCTTTTAACCATATGTCAAATCTAGACAATCCATATTTTTTTAAGTATTCATCCATTTCACATAGATTATCAGGTTATCTGTTGGACAAAATAGTTCCTAATTATTGCTTTAATTGCTCCATTGGTGATAAATTCATCCTTTTCATTTTTGATATGGATAATTTGGTTTTATTCTTTCCTATTTGTAATCAATTTAATGAAAGGTTTTTCTATTTTGTTGTTTTTTTTTTCATTAAACCAACTCTTAGTTTTTGTTTATTACTTCAATAGTTTTCTTACTTTCAATTTTATTAATCTCTCCTAAAAGGAAATTTCAGAATTTAAATATTAAAATTTGGTATTTAATTGGGGGTTTTAAATTTGTTCTTTTTTCTAGTTTTGCTATTTGTTGATCTTCTCTTTCTCTATTTTATGCATGTAAGCACCTAGAGATATAAAATTTCCCCTAAGAACTATTTTGCATTTTGGGACTATGCCCAAAGGACTATTAAACTGTGCATACCTGTTGATCCAGCAGAAACCAGATCTATAGCCCAAAGAGATCATAAAAAGGAAGAATTTCCTTTTTTTTGCAAAAATTTTTGTAGCAGCCTTTTTTATTGTGGCAAGGAACTGCCATTTCAACAAGAAATTGAGTAATTGCCCATCAACTGGGGAAAGGCTGAATAAGTTATGGTATATAAATGTAATGGAATATTATTGTTGTATAAGAAATGATCAGAAGGATCACTTCAGAAAAGTCTGGAGAGACGTACATAAACTGATGCTAGTGAAATGAATAGAACCAAGAGAAGACTGTATAAAACAAGAAGACTATGTGATGATCAACTCTGATGGATTTGGCTCTTTTCAATAATGAGGTGATTCAAGGCAATTCCAATAGACTTATGATGGAAAGAGCCATCTGCATCCAGAAAGAGGACCTTGGGGACTGAATGTGTATCACAATATAGTATTTTCACATTTTTGTTGTTGTTTCCTTGCTTTTTTTTGTTTCTCATTTTTTCTCCCTTTTGGTATGATTTTTCTTGTGCAGCATGAGAAATATGGAAATATGTTTAGAAGAATTGCACATGTTTAACCTCTGTTGGATTAGTTACTATCTAGTGAAGGATGATGGGGAAAGAAAAGGAGAAAAATTTGGAACAAAAGGTTTGCAAGTGTTGTTTCACCTACTCATTCTTTAGAATTAAATTATTTAGTTTCCAATTAATATGTAAAACATATTTCCATATTAGCTATGTTGCAAAAAAAAAAAAAGAGATGTGTTCAGACTCCATATACCTCCAGGGGTAGTATTTCTGTTTTATTCATATATCTGATAGTTAAAATATTTCATATTTCCCAAATTTGCTTTATGATATCACCCTTCACATCTAAACCACATATTCATTTTGGCCTTATCTTGCTTAATAGTCTAGACCTAGGTTTTCCAAATTGTTTTCACAGAAATTTTTGTTAAATAGTGAATTCTTTCCCCAAAAGCTTGGCTCTTTGGGTTTATTAAACACTAGATTACTATGATCATATACTGTTGTGTGTTGTGTATCATATCTACTCCACTGGTCTACTACTCTATTTCATAGCTAACACCACATTGTTTTGATGACTATTTCTTTGTAACACATTTTGAGATACCATGTGATTAATTTTAAAAATTTTAAAAATTAATTCCTTTGATATCCTTGACCTTTTCTTCTTTCAGGTGAATGTTGTTATTTTTTCCTAATCCTATAAAATAAATTTTTGGTAGTTTTATTGGCATGGTACTGAATAAGTAAACTAATTTAAGTAAAATTATAATTTTTATTCTGTTGGCTTGATTTATGAACAATTGATATTTCTTCAGTTATTTAGATTTGGCTTTATTTGTGTAAAAAAAGGTTTTGTAATTTTATTGTCTTTTGGATTTGTCTTGGAAGATAGACTCCCAAGTATTTTATATTGATTATAGTTATTTTAGATGAAATTTCTCTTTTGACCTCCTGCTGATGAATTTTATTAAGATAATATATAGAAATGTTAATGATTTACATGGGTTTATTTTATATCCTGTAATTTTGCTCATTGCTAATTATTTAAATTAGTTTTTTAGATTATTTTCTGGGTATATAGAGTTTTGTTTCCTCATTGCATATTTTAGTTCATTCAATTTCTTTTTGTCCTCTTATATATAGCTAGCATTTCTAGTATTATATTAAATAATAGTTTTAAAAATGGGCATCCCTTGCCCATCAATTGGAGAGTGGCTGAATAAATTATGGTATATGAATGTTATGGAATATTATTGCTCTGTAAGAAACGACCAGCAGGATGATTTCAGAGAGGCCTGGAGGGACTTTCATGAACTGATGCTGAGTGAAACAAGCAGAACCAGGAGATCATCATGCACAGCAACAACAGTATTACATGATGATCAATTCTGATGGACATGGCTCTCTGCAATAAATAATTGTCTCAAACCAGTTCCATTTGTTCACTGAAGAAAGCCATATACACCCAGAAAGAGGGATATGAAATATGGACCACAACGTAACATTTTCATGATCTCTATTGACATTTGCTTGCATTGTGTTGCCTTTCTCTGATTCTTTTTTTTTTATCTTGTAGATAGGATTTTTCTTGCATAACTTCTCAAGCATTTCAACATTATTAACATGTAGTGGACTTCCTGCCATCTAGGGGAGGGGAGGGGACTGGGGGTAAAATTTGTATTGGAAAGCTTTGTAAAGATCAAGGTTGGGGAACTACCCATACATATGTTATACAAATAAAAAGCTTAAAATTAAAAAAAAATGGGCATCCTTGTTTCACACCTTATTTATTAGGGAGACCTCTAGCTTATTTTCATTATAGCTAATACTTGATGACTTGAGATAGATACTAATAATTTTAAAGAAAGCTCCATTTATTCCTATGTTCTCTAGTACTTTTAATAGGAATCTATTTTGCCAAAAGCTTTTTTTTTTTAGTGGGGGAAAATTCTGGGAAGATGATGAAGTAGGTTAGAAAATTCCTTTCTTTCCTGGTGTAACCTGTTTGCAGTGTAAACTCCTTCAGGCTAGCCCTTCTGAAACAGTAGGGCACTTTGGGGCTAGTTGGATTCAAATGTAGCTTCAACCTGAACCACAGCAACTTTCAACTCCTCAACACTGAACATCATAAGGAGTATAAGAAGACTGAGGGAAACCCCTGCTAATAAAGAATGCTGATAAATTCAGCAACCCAGGCCCTGGGTAAGAAGGAACCAGCACAACTAGGGAGTACAGAAGGAGTGGAGCAAGAAAGCTACTGACTGTGGGCACTTACAGGAGGGTGGAGTTCTTGATTTTGAATTCCAGATTAGAGTAGAGAATAGAAGTGAAGCTAGAGGTACCATCTCCTCCACCCCAAGACAAGTTCTTTTTTTTAATGAGAAGGGAAAGGAGAAATAACTCAATCATACAAAGTTATTTTGGGAATAGAGAAGACCAACATTCACAGGAGAATACTAAAATTTAAAAAGTCTCTTATACCCCAGAGAGTAACATTAAACAGTTTCCTGCCCAGAAAGAATTTATAGAAGAACTTTAAGAAGACTTTAAAAAATGAGAGAAATTTGGCAGAGGGGAGAAGGAGAAGAAAAAGAAGTATATGATGATGATGATGAATGAGCTAAGAAAAACAAAAAAAAAGTTATGAAAATTAAGTTAATCAACTAAAAAAGGAGATCCAGAATCTTAAAAAAGAAATTAAGTCTTTGAAAATTTGAATTGGGTAAGGCAAAACAAGTAAAGTAAAAGAGACCAAGAAATAACAAAACAAAATATAAAGAATGAAAAAATAGGAGAGAATGTGAAACATAAGAAAAGAATCTTGGCTAATACAAGAAATAATTAAAGAAAATTTTCCTAAAGTGATAGAACAAGAGGGGAAAGTAGAAATAGAAAAGCACCTACTGATCACTACCCAAGGAGATCTTACAAAGAAAATATATAGGAACATAATTACTAAATTTCAAAATCCTCAAATCAAAAAAAAATTGGTGAAACAGCAACAAAAACTATTTAAATAAGCTGAAGTTCCAATTAGAATTGTACAGGATTTGTCAGCAGCTACAATAAAAAAACATGTGTCCTGGAATAATATATATTGATAATCAAAAGAACTAGAGTTGTGACAAAAATATTAAATTTAATGAAATTAAGTATAAAATTAAATGGAAAAAAATGGACATTCAATAAATTGTCAGATATACAAGAATTTGTCTCATATAAATCAGAACTCAATAGAAAATTTAACATATAAGAGCTAACATCAAAGCCTAATCCCAAGGGACTCAATAAGAACAAACTTTTTATATTTTTTACTTGGAAATACATACCATATATCTAAGACTGACTTTAGTATTTGGATAGTCCAAAAGAAAAATTGGAGTAGAGCTGTGCATAATGTGACTCTAAAAAGCAAAGCCATCTAGGAAAAGATAAAAAGATTAATTATACTATATGAATGAGGTGTGAGAGCAAGAAACAGCAATGAGGAATTAGATAGGGGAGGAGGGCTAATAGTTATGGAAACCTACTCATATCATGAATGGGTTAAAGAGGGGAAAATATATACATATACCAAGAAGGGTATAGTTCCTTCCAAAATCTGTGAGGAAAAAAGTGGGGGAAGGAACAGGATATAGGATCTATCTATCTATCTATTATATATAGGATACAGAAGGATGTGTAGATTAACAGGAGTGGAATAAGGTATGTAGATTAATAGGAATGGCATTGCTAAGGAATAGAATTGCTAAGTATTTCATAATTGGTCATCCTTATAATATTGTTACTATGTACAATGAGATTCTGGTTCTGTTCATTTCACTTTGCATCTGTTCATAGCACCCTCCAAAATCTAAAGAAATAAGGAGGGAAGGAATAGGATAAGGTGTAGTATAGAAGGTTATATAGATTTATGGCTTTGGGAAAAGTATAGAATAATGCAAATGAGATAAAGAGTGAGGGAAAAGAAGAGAGAAAAGATATGGGAAGGATCAGTGGGGGATGAGGAGGTTAATTAATAGCAAGGCTAGTTAAGAAGTAGAATCAAAGTAGAAGAGTTAGCAGGGATAGGAAATAGATATATACAAACACAGAAACAATGATCAGAAGTAGAATTTTTTAGAAAAAAAAAAAGTAGGAGTAGTAATCATTGATCTCAGCCAAAGTCAACTTTAAAGATTCAGTCAAGACAGAAATGTACATCATATGTCAGTTATATTAAAATTATTTTAGACATGTTTACATATGTGTATATGTATATGTGTGTAGGTATACAGGTGTAGGGAGATGTGTGTGTGTGTGTGTGTGTGTGTATCTTTGTTTTTCTGTAGCCTGCTTGGGGAAAGTGGTAGCAATGGGGGAGGGGGAAAAAAAAGAATAAAGTAAAAAGTGCACAGAAGAAAAGAAAAGGAAATCTACAAAAAAGCAAAGAAAAGATGGATAGTTGTGAATGCAATGTTTTCCATTATTATATATGCTTTCTAGAAATGAAAATGTATTGTTGCATATTTCAAATCCTTCCTGATATTTAGCTAGACATGTGACAATGTTTTTTTTTACTTTGTTTTTTGTTCTATATTTGTTTTAAATACATATATATGTATATTTAAAAGACTTTTCTTCATTTATTGAGATAATCATATGATTTTTGTTGGTTTCGTTATTGATAAGGTCATTTATATTGATGGTTTTCCTGTTAATGATTCAGTCCTGAATTTCTGGAATAAATCCTACTTCATCATAATACATGATCTTTGTGACATATTGCAGTAATCTCCTTTATTAACATATGGTTTAAAATGTTTGCATCAATATTCATTAGGGGAAATTTTCTATAATTCTATATTTCCTTTTTCTGTTTTGGCTTTTTCTGATTAACATCATATTTGTGTTATAAAAAGAATTTGGTAGGACTCCTTTGCTACTTTTTCCCCCCTCAACTTGTTTATATAGTATGGAAATAAATGTTTGATAGACTTCACTTGTGAATCCATCCAGATTCTGGAGATTTTTACTTAGGGAGATCATTGATGCCTTGCTCAATTTCTTTTTCTAAAATGGGATTATTTAGGTATTTTATTTCCTTTTCTGTTAATCTGAGCAATTTATATTTTTGTAAATATTTACCCATTTTACTTAGATTGTCAAATTCATTGGAAAATAATTGGCCAAAATAACACTAAGTAATTGCTTTAATTTATCTTTATTGGTGAATTTGCACTTTTCATTTTTAATACTTATTTAGTTTGTCTTCTTTCTTTTTTAAAAAATCAAATGAACAATTTAATCAATCAAACCAATAGTTTATCTATTATTTTCTTTTACTACAAAACTAGCTCCTACTTTTATTATTAAGTGAATGATTTTTTTTAACTTTCAATTTTATCCATCTCTTTTAGATTTTTCAGGATTCAATTTGGTGTTTAATTGGAGATTTTTAATTTGTTCTTTTTCTAGGTTTTTTTTCCAGTTACATGTGCAAATCATTGACCTTATCTTTCTCTCTTTTGTTGATGTAAAGATTTAGAAACAAAAATTTTCTACCAAGTACTATTTTGATTGCATCCCATAAATTTTGGTATGTTGTCTCATTGTTGTCATTCTCCTTAATGAAATTATTTGTTGTTTCTATGATTTGTTCTTTGACTCACTTTTCTTTAGGATTAGATTATTTAGTTTTTATGGCCTTTTATTAAATATAGTTTTTATTGCATTATAATCTGAAGAAGGAAACATTTAATATTTCTGCATTTCTGCACTTGGTTGAAATGCTTTTAATGCCCTGAAACATGGTCAATTTTTCTGAAGGTGCCATATCCACCTGAGCAAAAAATATACTCTTGTTATTGTTAAAGTTCAGTCATTTCAGTCATGTCCAGCCCTATTTAGAGTTTCCTTGGTGAAAATTTGAAGTCATTTGTCATTTTCTTTTCCAATTCATTTAAAAAGTGAGGAACTAAGGCAAATTAAGTGACTTGCCCAGGGTCACACAGCTAATAATTGTCTAAGGGCAGATTTTAATTCAGGAAAATAAGTCTTGCAACACATAGCTTTCATGATCTTTTCTATTCCCATTCAATTTTCTCCAGAAGTCTATCATATCCAACTTTTCTTTTCTTTTTTTTAAGTATATTAATCTCAACTTCTTTCTTGTTTATTTCATGGTTATATTTATTTAGTTTTGAGAATGAAAAGTTAAGGTCCCCTACTAGTACAATTTTTCTATTTTTCCTCTAATTCATTTAACTTTTCCTTTAAGAATTTGTATATTATGCCATTTATTGCATACATATTTAGTACTGATGTTGCTTCATTCTCTGTGGTACCTTTTAGCAAAATGTTTTTCTCTACTTATCTATTTTTTATTTTAATTTTCTTTTTAAAATATTCAAGTTATTTTCCTTCCTCTCTTCCCTCTCTCTTTCCTTTGCATTAGAGAGGGCCAATATTTGATAAAGAAATATGTGTGGAACCATATATACTTTCTTATGTCATTTTTTTTTCTCTAGAGGTAGACAACATTTTCCTTCATGGGTTTGTTGTAGTTAACTTGAAGTTCATATTACTCAGCTATAACTTAGTGATTCATAATGGTTCTTTTAAAAATTTTTCTGTTACTGTATACAATGTTCTCTTGGTTCTGCTTATTTTTTATTCTTCATTATTTTATGTCTTTCAATGTCAAATGACCCAAGTAAATAAATACGTACAAGAATATTCATTGCTGCTCTCTTCTCAGGGTGAAAAAAGTGGAAATTGAGAAGATGCCCATCAATTGGGGAATGGCTCAATAAATTGTAGTATGTGTTTGTGATGGAATACTATTGTTATATGGGAAATGATGAGCAGGGTGCTCTTAGAAAAAAAAACTTGGAAAATCTTCCATGAAATTAAGCAAGGTGAAATGTATTGTATACAAAGTAATAGCAATGTTCTGGGATGAACAGCTGTAAATGACTTTGCTATTCTCAATAGTACAATTATCTATGACTGCTCTAAAGGACTCATGATGAAAAATCCTATCCATTCCCAGAGAAAGAAGTGATTGTATCTGAATATAGATTGAAGTATTCTCCTTTTCTCCCTCTTTTAAATTTAATTTTTGAGGGATTTTTATGGAAATGTTTTATATAACTTCATATGTGGTTTCTTAGTTGTGGGTAGGGATAAGGATGAGAACCTAGAACTCAAAAATTTTAAAAACCAATGTAAAAACAATTTGCTTTGAATGTAACTGAGGAAAACTGTTCAATAAATAAAAGGAAAAGAAAAAAGTCTTTCGTAGACTCTCTGATCCAGAAATGCAGGTTATTTCTTACATATCAGTAGTATTCCATCACATCATATACTACAACTTATTTAATCATTAGTGGGCATTCACTCTATTTCCAGTTCTTTGTACTTACAAAGAGAGTTGGTATAAATATTTTAGAACATGCAGAATGTTTTATTATTTCCTTGATCACTTTAGGAAATATACCTAGTACCTGCATTTCTGGATCAAAGAGTATACTCCATTTTGTAACTCTCTGAGCTTAATGCCAGATTGTGTTCCAAAATGGTTGGATCAGTTCACAGTTTCACCAATAATGTATTAGTGTCCCAATTTTTCCATCTTCCCTCCAATATATGTCATTTTCTTTTATTTTAGTTAATCTGATAAGTAGGAGATAGTATTTCAAATTTGTTTTAATTTTCATTTCTTGAATCAATGATTTAGAGTATTATTTCACATAACCATATATAGCTTTGATTTTTTTCTTCCAAAAGCTGTCTGTTTTCATTCTTTGACTATTTACCAATTGGGAAATGACTCATATTCCTAAAAAAATTGACTCAGTTTTCTATATGTTTGAGATTGAGGTCTTTATCTTAGCAAATATCTATGAAATTTTTTTTTCCAATTTTCTGCTTTTCTTCAAATCTTGACTATCTTGGCTTTATTTGTACAAAAACCTTTGAATTTAGTGCAATCAAAATTATTCATTTTATATCTTGAAATATTCTTTATCCCTTCTTTTTTGATAAATTCTTCTATCCATTAATCTGATAGTTAATGTTCTTCTATTTTACTTATAATAGCTCCCTTCATGCCTAGATCAGGTATCCATTTTGATCTCATGTTGGTAAATGGAACATGGCATTGGACTATATTTCATTTTTCCAGTAACTTTTAAAAACCACATAATGAGTTCTTATCCCAAAGTTTAGATTTTTATATTTATCAAAAAAGGTTACTATACACAACTTTAGCAAAGTGGCAGGATACAAAATAAATCCACATAAATCATCAGCATTTTTATATATTACCAATAAAGTTCAGCAGCAAGAGATACAAAAAGAAATTCCATTCAAAATAACTGTTGATAGTATAAAATATTTGGGAATTTATCTGCCAAGGGATAGTCAGGAACTATATGAACTAAATTACAAAACACTTTCCACACAAATCAAATCAGACCTAGTCAATTGGAAAAACTTAAAATGCTCATGGGTAGGACGAGCGAATATAATAAAAATGACAATACTACCCAAACTAATTTACTTATTTAGTGCCATACCAATCAAACTCCCAAGAAATTATCTTACAGATCTAGAAAAAATAGTAGCAAAGTTCATTTGGAAAAACAAAAGGTCAAGAATTTCAAGGGGATTAATGAAAAAAAAGGCTGACGATGGTGGACTTGCTGTACCAGATCTAAAACTATATTATAAAGCAGCGGTCATCAAAACCATTTGGTACTGGCTAAGAAATAGAGTAGTCGATCAGTGGAATAGGATAGAATCACAAGACAAACTAGGCAATAACTATAGCAATTTGGTTTTTGATAAACCCAAAGACCCCAGCTTTTGGGATAAGTATTCACTATTTGACAAAAACTGCTGGGAAAACTGGAAACTAGTGTGGAAGAAATTAGGGCTTGACCCACATCTAACACCACATACCAAGATAAGATCTAAATGGGTTCATGATCTGGATATAAAGAGTGATACTATAAGTAAATTAGAGGAATGTAATATAGTTTACCTCTCAGACCTATGGAGATGGAATAAATTTATGTC
>JAJPUD010004605.1:123213-141029 GCA_023553655.1 Myrmecobius fasciatus | reverse complement strand
TGGAAAGTGTTGTGTAGTTTAGTTCATATAGTTCCTGACTTTCCCTTGGCAGATAGATTCTCAAATATTTTATACTATTGACAGTTATTTTGAATGGAATTTCTTTTTTTATATCTTGGTGCTGAATTTTATTGATAATATATAAAAATGGTGTTGATATATGTGAATTTATTTTGTACCTTGCAACTTTGCTAAAGTTGGGAATTGTTTCTAGTAGCATACCATCATATCATCTGCAAAGAGTGATAATTTGGTTTTCTCATTACCTACTCTAATTCCTTTAATCTCTTTTTCTTCTCTTACTGCCAAAGCTAACATTTTAAATACAATATTACATAGTAATCATTCCTGATCTTATTGGAAATGGTTCTAATTTGTCCCCATTACGTATGATGCTTGCTGATGGTTTTAAATAGATACTACTGATCATTTTAAGGAAAAGCCCATTTATTCCTATACTCTCTAGTGTTTTTAATAGGAATGGGTGTTTTATCAAATGCTTTTTTCTGCATCTATTGAGATAATCATATTATTTTTGTTAGTTTGGTTATTAATATAATTGATTATACTGATAGTTTTCTTAATATTGAACCAGCCTTGCATTCCTGGTATAAATCCTACTTGGTGTATTATCCTGGGGATGACTTTCTGTAATCTCATTGCCAATATTTTATTACATGAACTGATGTCAAATGAAGTGAGTAGAACCAAGAGCACATTGTATACAGCAACAAGATTATCTGATTATCAATTGTGATGGACTTGTCTCTTTTCAACAATTTGGTATTTTAGTCCAGTTCCAATAGACTTATGATGGAGAGAGCCATCTGCATCCAGAAAGAGGATTATGGGGACTGAATGTGGATCACAATATAACATTTTCACTTTTGTTGTTGTTGTTGTTTGCTTGCTTTTTTTCTTTCTCATTTTTACTTTTTTGGTCTGATTTTTCTTGTGCAACATAATAAATGTGGAAATACGTTTAGAAGAATTGCACATGCTTAACCTATATTGGATTACTTGCTATTTAGGGAAGAGTGATGGAGGAAGGAAGGAAGAAAAATTTGTAACACAAAGTTTTGCAAGGATGAATGAATATTATTGTACTATAAGAAATGACAAGTATCTGGAAAGACACATGAATTGATGTATAGTGAAGTAAACAGAACAAGGAAAAAATATCAGTTCTTTCTCTGGGTAAGGATAGCATTTTTCATCAGAAGTACTTTAGAGTAGTCTTGGATCATTGTATTGCTGAGGATAGCAAAGTCATTCACAGTTGGTCATTCGATATTGCTATTAATTTGTATATAGTACATTTAACTTTGCAAAGAGCTCATGAAAGACTTTCTGGGTTTTTCTAAGAGTATCCTGCTCATCATTTCTTATGGAACATTCATATCACATACCATAATTTATCTAACCAGTCTCTAATTGATAGACATGCCCCCAATTTCCAAATCTTTGCCCTGGAAAAAAAGCTGCTATAAATATTTTTGGACATAATAGATTCTTTTCCTTAAAAAAAATCTCTTTTGGGATACATGCCTAATAGTGGTATTGTTAGATCAAAGAGTATGCATGATTTTATAGTCTTCTGAGCATAGCTCCAAATTCCAAATTCTGTAGAATGACTGAATCAGTTCACAGTTCCACCATTAGTGCACTAATATCTCATTTTTTCCCACATTCCCAACAAAATTTTTGAAAAGAAAAAAAAAATTCTTTTCTATCCCACTAGCCAATCTAATAGGTATGAGTTGGTACTTCAGAATCATTTTTAATGTGCATTTCTCTCATCAGTAATGAATTGAAGTATTTTTTTTCCTATGGCTTTAAATAGCTTGATTAGTTCTGAAAACTGTTCATATTTTTTTAATCATTTATCAATTGGGGAATGGTACCTTTTAAAAATTTGTCTCAATTACCTATACATTTGAGAAATGAAGACTTCATTTGAGAGACTTGCTTCAAAATTCTTTTCACAATTACTATTTTTAACTGTATTTCCCCTTGTTGATTACATTTTTTCTCTCCTTTCATCCTGTCCCTCCTCAAAAGTGTTTTGCTTCTTCTCCTCTTCTTCCCCCAATATGCCCTTTCTTCTATCATCCACCCTTCTTCTTATATCTTCTTATATCCCCCTTTCTTCCTACTTTTTTGCTGGGTAGGAAATACCCAAATTGAGTGTGTATGTTACTTTCTCTGAACCAGTTCTGGTGAGAGTAAGGTTCACTCACTTCTCTTCCCCTTCTCCTCATGATATTGTTTGAATGAAAACTAAAATATGCTATTTTTAATTTTCTTTCTTTCATTTTTTTCATTTGAGTCTTGTACAAAATGATTAATATGGAAATACTTTACATGATTTCACATGTATAACCTATATCTGATTGCTTACCATCTCAGGGAGGGAGAAGGTGAGGAAGAAAGGAAGATATGGAATTTGAAACGCAAAACTTCATATAAAAATGTTTAAAAATTGAAAAAAAGAATTATTTTGAATAATTACTTTGTCTAAGTATTGAAATTAATTATAAAGGACATATAAGAAAAATGCTATCTGTATCCTGTTGCGGCCATCTTTTAAGAGCTCATCTTGGGTGAGCCCTTTGATTTCAGAGGCAAGATGAATGAGGCAGGGGAACTCACAGGGTGGGAAAAGAGCTCCAGTTTATTATGCTGCACAGCCTTGTTGATATACAGTTTTGCAAGCATGATCAGTGTGTGAACAGTAGACGATCCCCAATCACCATTCAGAGAAGCAGCTCATGGGCTTTACGTATGCATGATATCTGCCAATGGGAGGAGAGCCAACCCAGCCACATCAGCAACCCACTCACAGCTGAGAGGCCTTGTCAAGGCGTCCCTGTTCATGAACAACTAGCTGTGACCCTCAGGCTCAACCCATTCCCATGCCATGCACCAGTGCTCCTTGCTCAACAAGGGCATGTCTGCAACATGGCAGAAAACTTATTATGCACCACAGGTCAAGGTGGCCTCTGTACTCCCTCTCAGCAGGGTCCTATGCCCTAGTAGTATCCAGAGAAAGAACCAATAAATAGATATGTAGAATAACTATTCCTCCACATCCCTATTTGTATCTAATAGTAGCCATCTTGGGGGAGGGAATGAAAAGAGGAAATTTTTATGGTAATTTTGTTGTGTATTTGAAAAAAATAACAAATTGTACATAGCACACTTTCAGTTTTATATACAATATTTTTTTTATTTTACTATATTAGGAAAATGCTTGTTTTTATACCATAAATTTAAAATAAAAAAAATTTGAGGAAAGATAGGGTAAAAGAAAGAGGTGAGGATAATAGGGAAGAAAAATGGAATGGAGGAAAACATACATGTAATAATTATACATTGAATATGAATTCAATGAACCCACCTATAAAACAGAAATGGATTAAAATTGGAATCCAACTATGTTCTTTACAAAAAATGCATTTAAAATGAAAGATATACACAGACTTCAAATAAAAGTTAGAGGTTAAAAAAAAGTAGAGGTAGTGATCATGATCTAACTTTTTAAAGCTAAAATAGATTTAATTGAAAGAGATAAATAGGAAAACTGTAATAAAAAGCTATCAGGAAAAGATGTAATGTTAATACCAAACCTATATGTACCAAATGCTAGAGAATCTACATTTTTTATAGGAAAAGTTGAATTGCAGATGGAATTGTTAGAAATGTTATAATGTGAGGGAATTTAATCTTCCCCTCACAATTAGATAAATCTGACCAAATATAAATAAGAAATTACAGAAGTAAATAGAATCTTAGATAAGCTAAATATCATAAATATTTGGAGGCAATTGAATGGAAATAAAAAGGATTACACCATTTTTCTTAACAACATATGGTACCTTTACAAAAATTAAATGTATACTAGGGGATAAAAAGTTTATAACTAAATACAGAAAAGCAGAAATACTAAATGCATACCTTTCAAATCACAATGCACCAAAAGTTATATTCAATAAAGGATCATGGAAATACAGATTAAAAACTAATTGAAGATTAAAAACCTAATCTTGAAGAATGTGAGTTAAAGAGCATTTCTAATGCCAAGATGGTGGAGTGAGGCAGGAAGCTCCTAAAGACCTCCCTCCAAACAATTTGAAAAATACCCTAGAACTGATTTGGGGAGAGATAGCTCACCATAACAGCAGGAAAGTTCTGCCTCACTGAGTGGGAGGTGATAGAGTAATAGTAACCAATCTCAAAGCAAAAGATCTGTATTAAGGCTTCAAGCCCCAGGGTAATTCACAAGCAAGGCTCTGCCCTTGAGTAAATCAGCAGCCTTTCAGCAAGCCAGAAGTTTTTGTAGCACAAGGCCCTACCTCAGTGGCTATCAGAGCTTTGAGGTCTCTGCCCCATTCCTGATTTGTAGGAGGGCCTACTCCTAGGACTGGCCCATAGCAAAACCATACTTTTCAGGCCACATGGAGAGTCCGTTTCCATAACAACCCAAAAGCAAGCAGATGCCTAGAGAATTCTAGAGAATCAACTTAAAAAAAAATTAACAACTTTATCAAAGTTTTAGGATACAAAAGAAACCCACATAAATCATCAGCATTTTAAGAACAAAGTCCAGCAGCAAGGAATAGAAAGAGAAATTCCACTTAATGTAACTGTAACCTATATAAAATACTTGGGAGTCTATCTAACAAAGACAAACCCAAGAACTATATGAACACAATCACAAAACATTTCTCATACAAATAAAGACAGATCTAAGCAAATGAAAAAAAATTTCTCATGAGTAGGCTGGACCAATACATTGAAAATGATAATTCTACCTAAATTAATTTATTTATACAGTGCCATACCAACCAAAATACCAAAATATTTTTTTAATTGAACTAGAAAATATAATGATGAAATTCATTTGGAAGAACAAAAGGTCAAGGATATTAATTAATTAATTTTTTAATTAAAAAAATGTGAAAGAAGGTTAAAACATACCAGATTTCAAATTGTATTATAAAAATTATTAAAACAATCTGGTGCTGGGTAAGAAATAAAGTGGTAGATGAGGGGAATAGTTTTGAAACAAAAACTTTTTTTAAGTAAAAATTGCTGGGAAAACTGGAAAACAGTATGGAAACATAAATATAGATCAAACATCTTACATGATATGCCAAGATAAGGTAAAAAATGATTATATAATAATCACAAGCAAAGTGAGAAAGCATGGAATAGTTTACCTGTCAGATTTGTGAAGAAGAGAAGAATTTCAGGCCAAGCAAGATTTAGAGAGCATTATAAAATGTAAAATATGTGATTCTGATGATATTTAAAAGGGTTGTACAAAAAAACCCAATACAATTAAAATTAAAAGAAAAGCAGAAAATGGGGTAGGGGTCCCTGCAAAAAATATCTCTGATACAGCCTCATTTCTCAAATATGTAGAGAAATGAGTCAGATTTATAAAAATGCAAGTCATTCTCCACTTGATAAATGGTTAAAGATATGAACAAATAGTTTTCAGACAAAGAAATGAAGTAATAAGATAAAATGCTTTAAATCACTATTGATTTGAGAAATTTAAAATGAAACAACTCCATTTACCACCTCACAGCTAACTGACTGACTAATATGACAAAAAAGGAAAATGTTGGATGTTGTGGGGGATGTGGGACAACCTGGGCACTGATGCCCTGTTGGTGTAGTTGTGAACTGATCCAACTACTCTGGAGAGCAACTTGGAACTATGCCAACTTTTGCATACATTACTTTGATCCAGCAACATTACTATTAGATTTATATGCCAAAGAGATTTAAAAAAAAAGCAGCGGGAAGGACTTATATGTACAAAAATATTTTTAATAGGCATTTTTTCCTCTTGGTGGCCAAAAATTTGAAATTGAGGGATGGCCATCAATTGGGGAATGGCTGAACAAACTGTGATTGTGCTATAAGAAATGATTAGCAGGATAATTTCTGAAAATTCTGCATTGTGAGTGACTTAATATTCTGAGCAATACCTGATCCAAGACTATCCCAAAGGACACAAGATGAAACCTGTGACCTGCCTCCAGAGAAAAAAAACTAATGTCTGAATGCACATTGAAGCATACTATTTTTCAGTTTTGTTTTTGTAGAATCTTCTTGTACAAAATGAATAATATACTGATGCTTTAGATGATTTCACATGTGAATATTGAATTGCTTTCAAGGAGGATGGGGGGACAAAATTCAGAACTCAAAATCTAAAATATATATGTATATGTGTATATCACATAAGTTGTTTTGATATGTAATGGGGGAAATAAAATGGTTTTTAAAAAGAATAAGTCTTAAAAGCAATTTATTTAATTAAAAGAGAATGCCAATAATGAGAAAATATATCAAAACCTACAGGATGAAGCAAAAGCAGCAATTTGAGTGAATTTATATCTCTAAAAACATATCAATCAAATAGAAAAAGAACAGATCAATGAATTGAGTATGTAATTTTTAAAAATAGAAAAGGAAAAATTAAAAATTCCCAATTAAATGCCAAATTGGAAATTTTACAATAAAGGTGAGAGATTAATTAAACTGAATGTAAGAAAACCACTAAATTAATAAATAAAACTAGGAGTTTGTTTTATGGGGGAAAAAGCAATAAAACAGATAAGCTTTGGTTATATATATATAGATATATATTGCTGACACAATTGGGCTTAAGTGACTTGCCTAGGATCACACAGACAGGAAGTGTTAAATGACTGAGGCCAAATTTGAACTCAGGTCTTCCTGACTTCAGGGCTAGCACTCTATCCATTGTGCCCCCCAGCTACCTCTGGCTGTAATTTTTAATAAGAGAGAAGGAAACCAAATCACTAGGTATTAAAAATGAAAGAATGAACATGCTACTAAGGAAGATGAGGTATTATTTGTCCAATTATGTGCCAATAAATTTAACAATGTAAGTGAAATATAAGAATAGTTGCAAAAATATAAACTACCTAGTTTAACAGAAAAGATAAAATGATTTTTAAAAAATGAATTGAACTGACCATAAGTGAGCTTCCTCTGAAAATAGCATTAGGATCAAATGGATTTACAGATGAATTTCACTAAATATTTAAAGGTCAATTAATTAATATTAAATTATCTAATATAATAGGCAAAGAAAACATTCTACCAAAGTCCTTTTATGAAACAAATATGATATTGATACTTAAACCAGGAAAAGCAAAAATAAAAAAAATTATAACTCAACCCCATTAATGAATATGGATGCAAAAATCCTAAATAAAAAACTAGTTTGGAAACTGTAGTAATACATTAGGAAGATTATTCATTGCAACCAAGTAGGATTTATAGCAGCAAAGAAATCCATGAAGGAAGATGTCATCTGTATCCAGAAAAAGAACTGATAAAGAAAAGTATATATAGTATAGTTTTGTGTGCATGTGCATGTGTGTGTATGTATGTATGTATGTATGTATGCCTAATAGCCTTCTCCAGGGCATGAGAGAGAAGGAAGGAGAAAAAAATTAAAAGTGTGCAACAGAGAACAAAATGAAACTTAAAAGGAAGTACAGAAAAAGGGAGTAACTTTGAAAACAATGCATATTTATTATGTAATTTTATTTTTTAAAATAAGTAACAATGTGAAATGGAAATTCAGGATTTTATATTGAATCTTCTTTTTATGTTGTTAACACTATTGTTAATGTTGTTAACACTATTGAAAAATCAAAATAAAACTTTTAAAGCAAGAGTATGGAATAAGGATTGATAGTTTCAAATAAAATCCTCTTTCCTTGTCCTACTGTGTATTTGAAAATGTTCATGGTTTGGTTGGGGGGTTTTCTGCTAAATTCTGAATAAAAAAAATTTTTTAAGAATAAAATGTCAGATATTTACTGCAATCATTAATTTAGAGATAAGACATACATTTAGAAATTGATTTAGAAATCATATTCTAGTAGCTAAGATGGCAGAGAGTAGAGATGACATTGTCAAAGTTCTTCCTAACTTCCCTAAGAATGAACACTAGATCAAGTCTCTGACTGAATTTAAGAGTGAAAGAACCCACAAGCGTTCCAAGTGTAATAATTCTCCATCTTAAGATATTTTGGAATGACTTCAGGAAAGGTCTGTCTAAATTTGGCAGGGAGGAATACAGACCACTTTGTGGCATGGAGTTTGGGGAGGTTGGGCTCAGAGAAGCCTGGTGCCAGGAGGCCCAATGCAGGGAATCTAGTGGGAGACACTTAGCCAAAATATAGCAGTGTTGGTGACTCTGTCCTGGTTCAGAAGGCTAGATTAGCAAACCACCTATGAGACCTCCAATACAACCACAGAAAGCAAATTGTATACATAACAAGGTGAGACTGGGCCAAGCCACTCAGTGCAGTGGAGAAGCCCACAGCATTTAACCCAGCACACTGAGAATCCCTTATTGCCCTGCAGAAGAAGCTCAGCACAATCTTCTCTGTGCCACAAGAGTAGACCTTAACCAAATGAGCAGAAAAGCAAAGAGGGCTCTGACCCTAGAAAACTACTATGAAGACAGGGAAGATACAAATCCAGTAGAGAATAGCAAATGCAAATTGCCTGCAGATGAAGCCTCAAAGAAGAATGTGAATTGCTCTCCAGTTGAAAAGACTCTATTCAAAGAGTTCAAAAAGAATCTAAAAAGAGAGATAGAAGAAAAATGAGGAAAAAACAAGAGCATTTCAGGAGAGCTATGCATTTTTTTTTTTAAGGAAAACCAACACTTTGGGGAAAAAAGCACAGAAATTGATTGAAGAAAAACATGCTTTAAAAGTAAATTTGATGAAATGGGAAAAAAATATAGTGAAGTAAACAACTCCCTAAAAATAGAATTGATGAAATGGGAAAAAATCCACTGAAGTAAACAACTCCTTTAAAAGTATAATTGGCCAAATGCAAAAGGAGCTTTTAAAAAAGTTAATGGAAGAAAATGTTCACTAATAATTTGAATTGGACAAATGGAAGTGAATGAATCAATAAGAAATCAAGAATCAGTCAAACAAAATGAAAAAAAAAATAGGAGAAAATGTAAAATACCTCATTGGAAAAAAAAAACTGACGTGGAAAATAGATCCAGAAGAGACAGTCTAAGAATAATTGGGCTACCTGAAAGCCCAGATGAAAAAAAATTTCTTATAACATCTTTCAAGAAATCATCAAGGAAAACTGCCCTGATATCCTAGATTCAGACAGTAAAATAATGATTAAAAGAGTCCACTAGTTACCTCCTGAAAGAGAATACAAAATGAAAATTCTAAGGAATATTGTAGCTAAATTTCAGAATTATCAGATGAAGGAGAAAATACTGCAAGCAGCCAGAAAAAAAAAAAAAAAAAAACATTTCAAATATCGAGGAACTACAATCAGGATTACCCAAGACCTAACAGCTTTCCCATGAAATGATTGGAAAATCTGAATATGATATTAAGGAAGGTAAAGGAACTTGGACTACAAACAAGAATCAGCTACCCAGCAAAACTAAGCATTATTGTTCAGAAGGAAAGATGGACATTCAATGACAAAGGATTTTCAATCATTTCTAATGAAAAGAATAGAGCCTAACAGAAAATTTGATCTCCAAATACAAGATTCAAGATAAGCATAAAAAGGTAAATTAAAGGAAAAAAACATTTTTAAGGGTTAAAATGCTTACATCCTTATATGGGAAGAAAATATGTGTAACTCTCGAGAACTGTGTCTTTGTCAGTGTAGTTAAAAAGTATACTTAGAGGATGTAGTTATAGGTTGACTTTAATGTGAAGGAAATTAGAATTGGATAAAGAATTGATTGAGAGAAGAGGAAAGAATAAGGGGGTAAATTATATCACATGAAGAGGCACTAAAGACCTCTTACAGTTGAAGAAAAGTGGGGAAAGAGATGGTTTGAAACTTTGAAACTTAATCTCATCAGATTTAGTTCAAAGAGGAAATATCATACATACTGAGTTTATATCTCACTCCATAATGAAGTAAGTAGGGAGAGGGAAAAGGAAAGAGGAAGACTAGTAGAAGGCAGGGCAGAAACAGAAGGGGAAAGGATAAGAAGGGGAAGCTGAAAGAAAAGGAGGAAGGAAAAAGATAGAGGGAAGTAGAGGTCATTAGCAAAATAATGGTGAGGAGGGAAAGGGTGAAAGAAGAGATAAAAGTATAACTTGGGAAAAATAGGTTGGTGTGAAATACAGAATTAATAATTTAACTGTGAATGTGAATGGGATAAACTCTCCCATAAAATGGAAATGGATAGCAAAAAAACCCAGAACCCTACAATATTTGTTTACAAGAAACACATCTGAAGTGTAGAGATACATATAGAGTAAAGGTAAAAGGCTTTACTTAAGAAGTAAAAAAAAAAAAAAAAGCAAGATTAGCTATCTTGATCTCAGATTAAATAAAAGCAAAAATAGATCTAATTAAAAGAGATAAGAAAGGAAACTAAATCTTGCAGAGTACCATAGATAATGAAGAAATATCAATACTAAACATATGTGTACCAAGTAGCATAGCATCCAAATTCTTAGAGGAGAAGTTAAGTGAATTTCAAGAAAAAATAAACAGTGAAACCATAATAGTGGGGGCTCTCACGCTTCCTCTTTCAGAACTAGATAAATATAACCACAAAATAAACAAAAAAGAAGTTAAGGCCATGAATGGAATTTTTGAAAAGTTAGGTATGATAGATCTTTGGAAAAAATTTGAATGGGGATAGAAAGGAATATATCTTTTGCTAAGCACCTACACAAAAATTGATGGTGTAATTAAAAACCTCACAATCAAATGCAGAAAGACAAGAATAGTAAATGCAACCTTTTCAGATCATGATACAATAAAATTATGTGTAAGAAAGAGCTATGGGAAAATGAACCAAAAAGTAATTGGAAACTAAATAATCTAATCCTAGAGAATGAGTGGGTCAAACAACAAATCAAAGAAACAATCAATAATTTCATCCAAAAGAATAACAATAATGAAACAGCATGCTAAAACTTAGGGGGAAGCAGCCAAAGCAGTTCTTAGGAGAAATATCACTAAATGCTTACATGAATAAAATAAAGAGAAGATCAATGAATTGAGAATGTAACTAAAAAAGTTAGAAAAAGAACAAATTTTAAATATCTAATTAAATACCAAATTAGAAATGCTGAAAATTCTTACTTGTAAACTATTGAACTAATAAATAAAACTAAGAATTGATTTTATGAAAAAATAATAAAATAGATAAATCATTGGTTGATTTGATTAGAAAAAGGAAAGAAGAAAACCAAATTACTAGTATCAAAATGAAAAGGGTGCACTTACCACCGATGAAAAAGAAATGAAAGCAACAATTAAGAGTTACCTAATTGAAACCAATAAAACTGATAATCTAAGTGAAATGGATGAATACAAAAATATAGATTGTCCAGATTAACAGATGAGAAAACAAATTGCTTGATTAGTTCCATTTTAGAAAAACAAATTGAAGCCATCAATGAACTCCCTAAAGAAATTCTCCAAGGGTAGATGGATTTGTAAGTGAATTCAACCAAGCATTTAAAGAACAATTAGTTCCAGTACTAAATAAACTATTTAAAAAATAAGGAAAGAAGGCATTCTACTAAATTCTTTTTATTACACAAATATGACACCTAAACAGAAAGGGCTAAAATAGAAAAAGAAAATTATAAACCAATTTCCCTAAAGAATATTGATGCAAAAATCTTAAATAAAATATTATCAAAGAGATTAACACAACTTATCTCTAGGATAATATACTATGACCAAGTAGTATTTATTCCAAGAAAGCAGGGCTGGTTCAATATCAGGAAAACTATCAGCATAATTTACCATATCAATAACCAAATTAACAGCAATCATATGATTATCTCAATTGATGCAATTGAGTATTTGCATCAATAGTATCAAAATACAATACCCATTCCTACTAAAAACTTTAGAGAACATAGAAATAAATGGAGTTTTCTTTAAAATGATAACTAGCATCTATCTAAAACCATCAGCAAGCATTATATGTAATGGGGATAACCTAGCATTCCAAATATGATCAGGGGTGAAACAAGGTTGCCACTATCACAACTACTATTCAATATTGTACTAGATATGTTAGCTTTAGCAATAAGAGAAGAAAAAGAAATTGAAGTAATTAGAGTAGGTAATGAGAAAAAAAAGTATCACTCTTTGCAGATATGATGTTATATACTTAGAGAATCCTAGAAAATCAATTGAAAAGCTAATAGAAACAATGAATAACTCTAGTAAAAATTGTAGAATATAAAATAAACTCACATAAATCATCGGCATTTCTGTAAGTTATTAGCAGCAAGAGATAGAAAAAGAAATTCCATTTAAAATAATTATAGGTAACGTAAAATATTTTGAAGTCTACCTGCCAAGACAAAGTCAGGAACTATTTGAACACAATTACAAAACACCTTTTTATACAAAGTTAGATATAAACAATTGGAAGAATATTAAGTGCTTCTGAGTAGGCCAAGCTAATATAATAAAAATGACAATTCTACCTAAATTAATGTACTTATTCAGTATCATACAAAACTGCCAAGAAATTACTGTACAGAGCAAGAAAAAATAACAAAATTCATCTGAAATTGCAAAAGGTCAAGAATTTCAAGGGAATTAATGAAAAAATGCAAGTGAAGGTGGTCTAGCTATATTAAATCTAAAACTATATTATATACTGGTAGTCATCAAAACCATTTGGTAATGGCT
The DNA here is from genome assembly GCA_023553655.1 of Myrmecobius fasciatus. Lineage (NCBI taxonomy): Eukaryota > Metazoa > Chordata > Mammalia > Dasyuromorphia > Myrmecobiidae > Myrmecobius > Myrmecobius fasciatus. The sequence goes on along the minus strand of JAJPUD010004605.1, from coordinate 128,294 downwards.
AAGAAATAGAGTGGTGGATTTGTGGAATAGTTAGGTTCACAAGACACAATAGTCAATGACTATAGTAATTTAGTGTTTGGTAAACCAAGACTCCAGCTTTTAGGATAAGAATTCACTATTTGATAAAAATTGCTGGAAAAACTGGAAAATAGTATGGCAGAAACTAGGCATTGACCAACACCAAATACCTTATACCAAGATAAGGTCAAAATGAGTTCATGATTAAAATAAAAAGGGTGATATTATAAACAAATTAGGAAAACAGGGTATAGTTTACCTCTCAAATCTGTGGAAAAGGAAGGAATTCATAGCCAAAGAAGAACTAGAGAACATTATGACATGTAAAATGGATAATTTTGATTGTATTAAATTAAAAAGGGTTTGTACAAAACCCCCAATACAGCCAAGATTAGAGGAGAAGTAAAACATTAGGAAACACATTTTACATCCAAAGTTTTTGATAAAGGCCTCATTTCTAAAATATATAGGGAATTGTCTCAAATTTATAATACAAGTCATCCCCCCAAAAGATATGAACAATTTTCAAATGAAGAAATTAAGTCCATTTCTAGTCATATGAAAAAATACTCTAAATCATTACTGATTAGAGAAATGCAAATTAAGACAACTGAGGTAACACTTTATACTGATGTAAAGATTGGCGAAGATGACTGGAAAATATAATGATAAATGTTGGAGAGGATGTGGGAAAACTGAAATTCTAATGCATTGTTGGTAGGGTTGCAAAATTATCCAACCATTCTGGAGAGAAATTTAGAACTATGACCAAAGGCTTATCAAACTGTGTATGCCCTTTGATTCAGCAGTATCTATTAGGTTTGTATTCCAAAGAGATGATAAAAAAGGGAAACTTCCCCACTTGTATGAAAAAGGTGGTGGTAACTTTTTTGTAGTGTCAAGGAACTGGATTGAGTGTATGCTTCTCAGTTGGGAAATGGTTGAATAAGTTATGGTGTATGAATTCCATAAGAAATGATGGGCAGAGTGATTTCAGAAAAGTCTAAAAAGACTTGCATGAACTGATACTAAGTGAAGTGAGTAGGACTAAGGGAGCATTGGACACAGCAACAACAAAATTATGTGGTCAATTGTAATGGACTTGATTCTTTTCGACAATGTGGGGATTCAAGGTAATTCCAATAGATTTGTTATGGAAAGAGCCATCTGCATCCAGAGAAAGAACTATAGATACTGAATGTGGATTAAAATATAGTATTTTCACTTTTTAATGTTGTTGTTTCTTTTCTCCTATTTTTCTTTCACTTTTTGATCTGATTTGTCTTACGTAGCATGATATGTGGAAATATATTTAGGAGAATTGAACATGTTTAACCTATATTGAATTGCTTGCTATCTATGGGAAAAGGTTAGGAGAGGAAGAAAGAAAAAAATTGGAACATAAGGTTTTGCAAAGGTTAATGTTGAAAACTATTTTTGCATGTTATTTGGAAAAATAAAATGCTATTAAAAGAGGAAGAAGTTATATTCTATATTGGCATCTATATTTCACAAATCATTCTGACTTTCATATCCAATTTTTAAAATTATAACTTCAGGAAAATAGGCAGAGTTGGGAAATTTTGGGGCTTACCAATGTTATTTACTCAACTTTACTAATAAGCAATAAGCGAGTGTTTGTTGAAGACCGAGGATATAAGTTTATGGAAACATTGAATCATAGAATTAAAAAGGTCTTTAGAGTCTCTTTGGCCAAAATACTACATATTAGATGAAAAATACAAAAACTAAGACCTGGAGATGTTTAGTGATTTGTTCAAAATCTTGGATTTGTGGACGAGGCAAAGCTAGAATCAATGTCTCCTTGGTTTAAAGTCTGAGTTCCTTTCTCCAACTTAATGATAATGTATCAATCTTGTCTCCTCACCTAAATTTTAAGCTCCTCAAGATAGGGTCATATCTTTCCTTCATAGCATTTGACATAGTACTGAGTACATTGTAAATATCTAACAGGTTTGGCAGAGACAAAGAGGGGGGGGGTGGGGAGGAGAGAGAGAGAGAGAGAGAGAGAGAGAGAGAGAGAGAGAGAGAGAGAGAGAGAGGGAGGGAGGGAGGGAGGGAGGGAGAGAAGGAGGGAGGGAAGGAGAGAGAAACTAATCAACATCAAGGATAAAATATAAGGCATGGTACTTATCCTCACAGAACTTGAAATTTAATTAATGAAATGTTTCCAAGACAACATTACAGAATTAAGTTTTAAATCGTAAGGTAAGAACGATTACTCCAAAAAAGAGAGATCAATTAGTGTGGTTAGAGGCTTCATGAAAAGATGAAGCTCAGTAAGACTGGAAAATGGACGGAATCTGGAGAGGCAGAGAAGATTTGGGAAGGGACAACTGGGGTCAGTAAATTTACCAGAATAGGAGAAAGTGAAAAAACAAAATGACATGGATATTTTAGGGACAAACTAGCTGGATAATCTGAGGTCACATTGTAGAGAATCATTTGGCACATGTATCCAGGGGTGTGAATATACAAAGCATTATCTTTTTTCTCTGAAGTTTTGAAGAACCCTAATGCTTTCAGGGTCAAGACTTTAACAAGGTTAAAAATTCTTACAAAGTACCAAGCAAAGAATATCTAGAATTTAGAGTACTTTGTGTTTGTGTTTTACATCCCATTTCCTTTGTTTCAGAATGGTGTGAAAACTGTGTTGCCTACCATCCACAATGATTCCTGGGTAATGGCTCATTTCCTTCCTTCCTGGTACTCTAGTACCAAGAGCAGAGTTCCATGAAAAAACATGAAAAACTGAGATGGAAAACACTATCTACATTCACAGAGAGAACTATGGAGACTGAATATGAATTGAAGCACAGTACTTTCATCTTTTTTGTTTGTTTTCTTTCCTGTGTTTTTTTCCCTTTTAGTCTGATTTTTTCTTGCACAATATGACAAATATGAAAATATGTTGAAAAGAATTGCACAAATTAAGACAACTCTGAGGTACCACTACACACCTGCCAGATTGGCTAAAATGACAGGAAATGATAATGACAAATGTTGGCCGAGATGTGGGAAAACTGGGACACTGATACATTGTTGATGGAACTGTGAATGGACCAGCCATTCTGGAGAGCAATTGGGAACCATGCTCAAAAAGTTATCAAACTGTGCATACTCTTTGACCCAACAATGTTTCTATTTGGCTTATATCCCCAAAAAATCTTAAAGAAAGGAAAGGGCCCCACATATGCAAAAATTTTTTTGGCAGCCCTTTTAGTAGTGGCTAGAAACTGGAAGCTGAATGGATGCCCATCAATTGGAGAATGGCTTAACAAATTATGGTATATGAATGTTATGGAATATTATTGTTCTATAAGAAACGACCAGCAGGATGATTTCAGAGAGACCTGGAGGGACTTGCATGGACTGATGCTGAGCAAAGCGAGCAGAAGTGAAGAGATCATTATACACAGCAACAACAATACTTAGATGATGATCAATTCTGATGTACGTGGCTCTCTTCAACAATGAAATGTTTCAAACCAGTTCAGCAAAGAAAGCCATCTACACCCAGAGAGAGGGATATGAAATGTGGACCACAACATAACATTTCCATGCTCTCTATTGATGTTTGTTTGCATTGTGTTTCCTTTCTCAGATTTTTTTTTGTAGATATGATTTTTCTTGCACAGCAATGATGTGTGGAAATATGTATACATATATTCAATTTGTCAAGTATTTTAACATAATTAACATGTAGTGGATTTCCTGCCATCTAGGGGAGGGGTGGGGATTAGGGGGGAAAATTTGTAACAGAAAGCTTTGTAAGGGTCAGTGTTCAAGAATTACCCATACACATGTTTTGCAAATAAAAAGTTTTAATAAAAAAAAGAAAAGAATTGCACATATTTAACCTATTCAGATTACTTACTGTCTTAGGGAGGGAGGAGGTAAGGGAGGGAGTAAGAAAAACTTGAAACACAAAGTCTTACAAAATGAATGTTGAAAACTATCTTTACCTATATTTGAAAAAAATAAAATACTATTGACAATTCAAGAAAAGAAAAACACATGAAATCAATCTTATTTACCTTGAAAGACTTTCTACCCCAGTTATGTAAAAATAGATCTTCACACCACTAGGAGCAGTAGCCTGAGATATTTTTATATTTTATACTTTATAAAATATTTTATACAAACTATTAGTAATTTGATGTTTTAAAAGAAGAATTAATGGTTGGATGAATAAAAGCCTGGATTAATGCATCCCTTCTCGCCCTGGAGATCAGGTCCCATGGAGGCCAATAGGGGGTGCTGTAGATCCCATGACTCTCCAATAACCTGATTTGGACTGTGGATCCTAGGTGGTACAACACCCCAGAATGATGCCCTTGAATTCCGACTATCTCTGGACTTGAATGTGAAGCTGTGTGCCGAGGACTAGAAATGTCAGTGATTGGGATACATCCTAGAAAAAAGAAGTGAAACTTTTCCGAGGAGGGGGCGGAGGAGAAAATATACATACAATGACAGATTTCTCTACTAGGAACCCAAGTTTTCCCCGAAACTCCCCTACCGAAACAGACGATTCAGCCAGAGCTTGTGAAAAGGGATCGGCAGGAGGATAAGGGAACAGGGTGCTTCTGCAAATGAAGAATTGGTGAAAGCATACCGAAAGAGCTGAAAATGCAAAGCACCCAGGAAATGAAAATCAGAATCTTAAAAAAAGGACTTGTAAAATATCTAGATTTGCTTGTTTCTTTGGTCTTATTTCTGTGCTGAAGGAATAGCTGAAGAACAGGCAAAGTTTTCCCGTGTACCTCAAAGTGCAGCATTTTGTGGAGAAAGAAGGAAGGAAGGAAGGAAGGGGGATAAAAAAGGAAGAAAGGAAGAATTAAAATGAAAGTCTCCTTTGGTGAGCTGTTTAGAAGAACTATCTGGGAGCTCTACAGCCTTTGTCTATTCCAATACGCAAGCCCTACACATACCCAATAAAAAACGGAATAAATGCAATATAAACAGTTTCAATTTCCGACCGGGAGATTATTGAGCTGCTTTTTTTTTTTTTTTTTTTTTTTTTTTTTTTTTTTTTTTTT
>JAJPUD010004605.1:101562-123113 GCA_023553655.1 Myrmecobius fasciatus | reverse complement strand
TTTTTTTAACATGCTTGTGTCTCTGACAATTGCCGGTGTGTTTATCTTTGTGCATTACCCTTACTTGTCTCTTTCTCCTCTAAAGGCTTCACTTTCAGTCACTGGAAGTTTCTCATTGGAAGTGTGGCATAGTAACTAGAAAATAGGTCACATTGGCTTTGAGACTCTGGGCAAGGCAATTAATCTTTCAGTGCCCCTTCAGGGGGTAGCTAGGAGCAGGTGTTGACATTTCTCTGTAAATATACTTCTCCGGCTTGGGAGGTTTCTATATCAGTGACAACAAAGGGAATGTTCCTTCATTCTTGCTAAGGTTGCTTTTTTCTATTAGTTTTCCAGGTTCGTGAAGTTGTTGTTTTTTGTTTGTTTTTGTTTTGGTTTGGTTCCCTCCCTCCCTTTGGTTATTTGCTGCCTTTTTCCGGTGGGGACCGATACCTTGGACATAGATCACTTCTGAGAAACCTAACCTGGAGGCCCCTGGAAACTTTAGACCCAGTCTTTTTTTTTTTTTTTTTTTTTTTTAATGAATCTAGGGCTGGAATAGTTGGGGAAATGGTTCAAATGGGGACAAATGTAGGGGTCGGGAGAGAGTCCAAGACAAAATTAATATAGGATAAGGTCCCAGGCTTTTTATGGATGAAGTATTCAATCTATGTCAAATTCATTCTGAGATCAAAGTGGATCCCTAACCAGATTAAAGAGTAAAACTTGCTCAATTCCCCCTCCCCCTTCTATTCCCAGGGGAATCGGGAACCCTAGGGAAAAGAATACAATTTCCAACCACAACAAAGATACCACTACCAAGGTATCTTTGAAGAAAATTGAGGCGGGGGGGGGGGTGGAGAGGGGAAAGAGGGTTGGAGGAACGGGAAGTTAGGTTGGTAAGGGAGCTAGCTGCTTACTGTGTTCTTCTGCATAGCCTTAAAAATGGGGGCGGGAGGAGTTGGTTAAGCTCAAAGATCAGTGCAGGGAAAGGGAACTTCTCCAGTCTAGTATCTCAATATTTCCACATCTGAATTTGCTTAAGTGTACCGCTCGGTTCCCGAAGACATACTAGGAACTTCGAGAAACAAATTCCTTAAGGTTTTAGGAGAATTTAGTAAGCTGTTTTTGAAAGGCCAAATCAACCCTCCCTCTACCCCCGATTGTTTAATCCCTAGAAGCAGAGGGGACCCTTGGGCGCCAACGATACAAGGAGAGAAAGGGTGAGATCTCTCCAGAGAGGGCGTCAAAACTCAGTTGTTAAGGCTGAATTACTTCCCAAAACCCAGTGCTTCTGCGCTTTCAGACCCTGTGACCAACTCCGCCAATGCTATGGAACAGAATAAAACGAGTGGAGGAGTGAGAGGTGTGTGTGTGTGTGTGTGTGTGTGTGTGTGTGTGTGTGTGTGTGTGTTGCGAGGGTGGAAATGGGAACTTGCAACCCTTTCCAGAGGATGTAGAAAGGGCTGACTTGTCCAGCTGTAGAAGACTTGTATTACTGCAAAGAAAGGGTGAAATGAAGGGGGAAAGGCGGTGTAAGGGGGAAGCACGGTTCTCTATTCTAGATTAGTTTGCAAAAGTTGCATTCAGGGAATTGGAATGGCGAGCCAGGGAAGGATATAGACACAGGCGCACAACTTTCCTAGACAGGAAACAAGAAGAAAAGTAATCTCCAAAGGCGTTAGAGGATGCAAGAAAAGTAATAAGGGATATTTTTAAAATGTTTTGAAGGAAACAAACCATTAAGTCCTCTGGTCAGTCTCCTGATTGTCTCTTTCCTTCTCTCCTTCCCTCCCTCCCTACCTCCCCCCCCCCATACACACACGTAGCAAGTTGGGGCTGGTTTGTGTTTAATGTATTTTGTACAATAATCAAATCATGATCCTGTCAAAGTTGTCCCTAAAGCGAAGTCCCTTGAAAAACCAATATCTCTTTTCCCATCTCATTTTCGGTTCAACTTCTCAATCTCAGTGGGAAGAAAGTCTGAAAAAGAGAAAAAGAAACCAATGTTATCATTTGGACGATTATACAGAAAGAGGTTTGCGCAGAGTTTTTAAAATCTCAGCTGACTTCCCAGTCCCTGGAAATTCCTGCTAGAAGAATGCAAGGGCTTTCTAAGCAGCTCAGGAGTTCTCCTAATTTGTTCCAAGAGCAAGCTTCTTGCAGGATCTAGAAAGACACAGTAGCCGGAGGAGAAAGTAAGGAATCTTGGAGCTTGGGTGTAACTGATTTACCCTAATCGCAGGTCCCGAATGATTGACAGCGCCTCTTACATCTTCTCTTCCGCCCTCCCCTCTCCCACCATCTCCAAGGCAATTATAAGGTTTAACTGAACTCAAAGCTATTATAGAACAAGTTCTTGTAGACTTGGGGGAGGGAATGAAACTTTCTATAAAAACAAATATAGAAGGATGATTTGGGATAATGCCCTGAAATAAACTCCTACGGGAATGAAAACAAAGGGAAAAAACGGTTGCCTTCTTTCACTTTGTCTTTTTCCCTCCTTAAGCTAGTTTTTAGTGTTATGTATGATAAATATATATATATATATATATAGACAGCAGTTGGAAGGGAATAGGGGAAGTTCAGGGATCCTTAGAGGTCTAAGTTGGTCTTAAGAGATACACCCGGTATGTAGTAGATACCGGCACTTCTAAACAACATAAATTAATTCAAAATAAAATAGAAAAGAAAGACTTTATTTTTAGGTTCATTCTTTCTGAAAGCTCTTGGAAGAAATCACGGGAAATTGTGTTTAAACCATTTTGGGAAAATGTGAAACACCATAGAAAACAAACTGTCCTTTGGCTTAATCTTTGAGAAAAAAGTGCTTAAAACAGTATTTGTTACATATTTACATACAAAATATAGAGACAACTACAAGATATCTTCCTCTCTCCCTACGCTTGGAACGCAGAAATTATATTAGAAAGTGGTGCAGGAGAATTCCTTTCGAAAAAAATAAAGAAGATCATCTGAGTTGTATCTTGTTCTTGAGTGCTGCCCTTCTCCAACAGTATCGTTTCCCATCTCCAGAAACGAATTGTGGCCGTCATTAAAACCGAATGAAAAATTTCTGTACTAAGGGAGACTATGATTCCACCCCTTTTGGTGTGAAAGGGAAATGTGTGCATATATACACACACACATGTAAAATATATATTTACATGTTCTTAAAATCCCAAGCAATCAAACAGGAAAAGAAACTTGCAAAAACATATTATTACTAAGGAAAGAGAGCCTGCACCTTTAAAACCTGAATTAAAATGTCAAACAGTGCAACGTATTCAAATTGTATATCACTGAAACGGTGGGGAGAGAAAAATGAATGTGTCCTTGACCTGCTATCGTAAATGACCTTGAGGCCAATACTTTATTTAAAAAATGCCTTCTGTATTCAATTTTTCTGGGGTCCGGACTTACTCCCAAGGACGAAAACAAACTAATGAATTTCAGAGACAAAAACAAAATGAGCACAAGACCAAAAAAAAAAAAAAAAAGACTTTTCAAGTCTTAAATTAAGAATCATTTCCATAATAATTGATGTTCTCTATAAAGACACCTGGTTGTAAAGAAAAAAGGGGAGGAGTATAAGGGACCAAAATTGAAAGGACCTTACTGTTCTTGGTGGCAAGAAGCATCCCTAAACTGGTATTAGCATAGAAAAGAATTTCTCTTTCTGCTTGCACCAAATTCAAGGTACAAAACTTACATTTAAAGGATGGAACGTCTCATAAAAGAAACCTACTTTATCCTTAAATGTTTCTTGCTCGTGAAGCAAGAGATGCCCAAATGAAGTAAACATATATTAATATCCATTTCAATCACATGGTGAAGCTTTACAGCATTACTTTAAATATATTTGATTATTTCCCACGTGTACTTTTACATTTTTTAAACTATGGGATGAGAGTCCCGAGAATAGTGATCAAAATAAAATTTCCCCGAATTTTCTAGAACTGAGAGCCACTGGTCTCTAGATAAGTCTCTAGGTATATAGGCTGTCCTTTTTCTTACCGCCCAGTGTACTGCATGGGATCTCTGACTCTTATTTCCCCTGTTCAGAAAAGAGACTGATTCCAAAGTTTGGTTTTGTCAAAAAACAACGAAGAAGGGAGCATGTCTGTTTTCTTTCGTCATTTTCTCAAGAATTGAAAATAGGTTTTTCAAGACCTCAGTTTCTGTCTGAAATTGTGTTCACTCAAATCTAGAAATCTCTTGCCTGTGTCCCCTGGAAAGGAAAGATACTGAGGGTGGTGACTAGGTGTGGTTCCAGCTGTATTGATCCACTCCCATCCAATTAGAGAACTAATTCCCCATTTCCACCCTAACATACATCTAAGATTTCCCAGCTGTGTGTCCACCCAATTGAGTTTTTACCCTGGCATCTTTATTGGTACACACATCCTCTGCCAGTACCAGGGCAGACGTGAATGTGTGAATGTGTATATGTGTGCTTGTGAGTTGAAGTGTGGTGATCCTCAGGGCCTGGTAGAGGTGAGACAGCCTCCCCAGTGTCGCGAATTTCGTTTCCTTCCTAAACTGCAGCTCAGTCCATTATGATTCTTTTTTAGTAGGAAAAAAGGGTCTAAAGAGCAGAGCGCGGTCTCTTTGACAGTGTTGGGAAAAACATCAACTGTTTTGGGAACAGCATTAATCTGGAGTTTTTTGCTGAGGAAAGTCCGACGCGGTCAGAAGCAAATTGGAGGGCACGAGTCTGGGAGGGCAGTGGGGAGCAGTTCTGGAGGACTCAGGTGATAATCCAAACTCCATCCCAGCACCAAATCTCCCTATTTCGCTAGCTCGGTAACCACAGGAGAAAGTAATTTCACTTTTTCATTCTACAAGTTGATTGAAAAGCAGCATTTACCTTTTCTCTCTCACTCCTCCTCTTTTGCTCCCCCCCCACCATCCCTCTCTGCTTTCATTCCCTCCTCTTTCTCTCTCCCACCGACTCTACTGACACCCCACAAGAAATCAGGGGGGTGAGGAGATGGGGGGAGGGAAGGGAGGGAAAAATGTCCTCTTTCCCTCTCTCTTCTTTTAAGACTTAAAAATCCTGACAAGTGAAACTTAAAGGTGTTTACCTTGTCATCAGCATGTAAGCTAATTATCTCGGGCAAGATGTAGGCTTCTATTGTCTTGTAGCTTTAGTGCCTACGCCCCGCCTCTGGTGGCTGCCTAAAACCTGGCGCCTGGCTAAAACAAACGGAAGGCAGCCCCTGAGCCTCCACTCGATCCAATTAAGGCGGACTTGGTCCACTCCGTTACGTGTACATCCAACAAGATCGGCGTTAAGGTAACACCAGAATATTTGGCAAAGGGAGGGGGAAAAAGCAGCGAGGCTTTGCCTTGCCCCCTCTCCTTTTTTTTTTTTTTTCCTCCTCTTCCTTCCTCCTCTAGCCGCTGCCGAATCATGTCGATGAGTCCAAAGCACACGACTCCTTTCTCTGTGTCTGACATCTTGAGTCCCTTGGAGGAAAGCTACAAGAAAGTGGGCATGGAAGGGAGTAACCTCGGGACTCCTCTAGCGGCATACAGACAGAGTCAGGTAGCCCAGCCGGCTATGCAGCAGCATCCAATGGGTCACAACGGGACCGTGACTACCGCCTACCATATGACGGCTGCTGGGGTACCCCAGCTCTCGCACACCGCTATGGGGGGCTACTGCAACGGCAACCTCAGCAACATGAGCGAGCTGCCTCCTTATCAAGAGACCATGAGAAACAGCACCTCGGCCACAGGCTGGTATGGGGCCAACGCGGATCCACGCTTCTCTTCTAGTAAGTGTTACCCCACGAGTGGGCAAGAACGAAGGGAATGGATAAATGCGGGGGAGGGGAAGCTTGGTTAGCAGAGGGGACGTCCGGGTAGCGGCGTAAAGGAGTAAGAGTGCAGGGAAGTTTGGGGGCCCTCCCTCTTCTATTTCTCAAGGGAAGCAGAGAAAAAGGGGTAACAGAGTCCAGGGTGTCCCAGACGCTACCCAATGGAAAATCTCCCTTTATTTCTCTCCCTCTTCTCCATACTCTTCCTACCTCTCCCAATACCTCTTTGACGAGCTCTAAGAGAAAGAGATGATGGGTAGAGATTGTTTCCTTACCATGGGAAAATATTCCTGTGGGAAGGAAGCAAGTTGATTGGGAGGTGGACGAGTGGCATCAAGCAACTACAATCGCGGCCTGGCCTGAGATTGCAGGAAAAGTGAGAAGGGTGTTTGTGTAGGGTACAAAGCATAGAGTACTTTTACCTCAATCATTGATGAAGTAATTGGAGAAAGGAGGGAGAGAATGCTTAGAGGCAAGAAATCAGCAAAGTCCTTTGCTCTGGAGGGCAGGAGACTTCTCTATACAGAAGTAGGCGATTTTGCCTGTCAGTGACATCTGAGGGGCTGACTGGGTGAGGAGGCTTGCGGAATTGGGAAGGGGGGGGGGAAGTAGAACTGTTTTAACCCAAGGCTTTTTCCTGTCCCACAATTCCAAAAGTCAGATTTTCTCTCAAATATGAAACCCTTCTTTTCTTAAGGCCCTCAATCTCTTCTCTCTATGCAAATTGAAATGGATTCGATTTAAGGTTTTCTAAAACAACTGAGACTTTTCTCTGCAGAAGCCAGTGGATAGGGATATATGTCGTCCAGAGAGCGGGAAATCTGAATTTCCAGTCTGTGGACTGCAGTTAGGACTGTATCTAGGAATCCTACAGAAGTCCCTCAAGTTCTATATTGTCTCACTGAGGCTTGTAGACCAAGAGAGAAAATACTTATCCTGCTTAACAAAACATAAATAATGAAAATCCCCAGCCTCCCTTACCCCTGCCCAAGGGACTGAGCTGGTGAATGATATGCCTAGACGGGGCGGTCAGGGCCTAAAAGGGTGTGGTGTGGGACAGTAGTTAGGGAGATCCGAGGCGGAATTGTCGCCGAGGTTCCCAGCCCGACCCATGTACTATTGTCACCTTGCAGTCTCCCGCTTTATGGGCCCCACGAGCGGCATGAACATGAGCGGCATGGGAGGCCTGGGCCCTCTGGGGGACGTAAGCAAGAACATAGCCCCGCTGCAGAGCGCGCCGAGGCGAAAGCGCCGGGTCCTCTTCTCCCAGGCGCAGGTGTACGAATTGGAACGGCGCTTCAAGCAGCAAAAGTACCTGTCGGCCCCTGAGAGAGAACATCTGGCCAGCATGATACACCTTACACCAACCCAAGTAAAAATCTGGTTCCAAAACCACCGTTACAAGATGAAGAGACAAGCCAAGGACAAGGCCGCCCAACAGCAGATGCAGCAGGACAGTGGCTCCTGCCAACAACAGCAGCAGTCCCCACGGAGGGTGGCGGTACCGGTTTTAGTCAAGGATGGCAAACCATGCCAAGCGGGGTCTAATGCCCCCAGCGCTGCTAGCCTCCAAGGTCACCAGCAGCAAGGGTCCGCGGCTGCGGCCATCACTGTGTCCAGCAACGGCACCAGCCTGAGCCAGCACCCGAATCACCAGTCCAGCAGCGCTGGTCAGTCCCCAGATCTGGCCCAGCACTCTGCCAGTCCTTCGTCCCTCCAAAGTCAAGTGTCCAGTTTGTCCCACCTGAACTCTTCGAGCTCGGACTATGGCGCTGCCATGTCCTGTTCTACCTTGCTATACGGTAGGACCTGGTGAAAAAGATTTCATACCAAAACCAAATGAACCCCACTCTCCACAATTCTCCAACACACACACACACACACACACACACACACACACACACACACACACACTCTGAATCAAATCCGCTGTTCCCATGTTATATTTCAACTTTTCCTAATAGCCTTTGCCCTTTTAAACAAAAGAAACAAAAACCAAACTGCTGGACGTCTTTCTTTTCTGTACTTTTTAATTTTGTATGTTTTAATAGAAGCAAAAAAGTGAATTTAAGGTTTCTTTAAGGAATCTTTAAACAGAAAAAGACGGACAGAATAAGAAATTAGGGGTTTCTCTTAGGTGATGAAAATGGGTTTAGAACGTCTGAATGGGGCTTTTCCGAGAGGGCCATAGTGATTTTGGACTTTAAAAGTACATGTACGTGTGTATGTATATATGTATATCGCACAGATATATCATATGCATATACATGTATATATATGCAAACTATATACTTATGTGTATATGGGTGTATATACTTTATACACATATACATACAAACACATCTACACACATCCACACACATCCACACACATACTAGCAAACAACAATCACCCATACACTTTACCAGCGAAATATACTCAAATGTAAATACAAAGATTTCGGAAGTGGGGAATGTGGGGAAAGAGGAAAGGCGCTTTTACCAAACCCACTCATCACGGAAACAAAGGAGGCACAAGGCATCCGGGGCTTCAGTCCCTTAGTCTCCTCCTGGCCCCCAGTCTGGCTGCTCAAGGCAGAGGAAACATTTTCACTGGCCTTGACATATTTTTTTCCCCTTACCTTTGATGTGAACCTGTAGCTGTATAATGCTGTCAAAAGTTGGACTAAACATCTAGTTTTTAGTATCTGTATATTTTTTTTTTTGTAAAAAGGAAATTCTGCAACTTCCCTCAACCTACTCACCCCTTCCAATTTTTTATGGACATTGACAGATCCGTGTATATTATTTGGCAGTTTGGTATTTGCGAAGTCAGTCTTTTTTTTCTGTTGTAACTTATGTAGATATTTGGCTTAAATATAGTTCCTAAGAAGCTTCTAATAAATTATACAATTAAAAAGATTCTTTTTTTTTCTTCTATTAATACCCCTTTTAGCTTTAGTGTTTGTGGGAGTTTGTTGGGACTGAGGGAGGGGCATCACTCCCTCAGGGACATTAGACTTGCTTTAGATTCTTACTAGAAAAGGGATTCAATCTTCCAGAGCTGTTGGAGTGATGAAAACCGAAATCTATTCAAATGGAGATCTAAGCTTTTGCTCAGCCTGCCGAAAATAAATTGTGGCCACGCCTGGAAGGCAGTTATCCTGAGAATTGGAAAGGAAAATTATTTGTAGGAGATATAACAAGAGAGAGAAAATGAACAAAAATTAAAAAATCAAATCCGTCTGATTTTAGAAACAAAATTTCTAGCTTGCTCTATAAAATATTGAAGAAATTCTTAATTCCTCCACTGTGAGATATAATTTTAATAATGTTGAAAGATGTAATTTTTAAACGAATTAGTTGTGCTCAGAACTTAACCTAAATGCTTTAACTTTTGAATTCTGCATAGCTTCCCTGTACAGATGTAGATGTAGATGTAGTTGTAAATGTATGTCTCTTTTAAATAGTAGTTGGGAGGGGGGGAGGAGAAGGAAGAGACAAAATTTAATTTGTTCCCTTAAATAACTATTTCTACAGACTCAAAGAAACTTACTGATTGCTGGTTTATTGGCTCTACTAGAAGGGTTTCTTTATGGATTGTTTTCTTTGCAGGCGGTTTTTAGCTGGATCACTAGGATGAGACAAGAGCCATGTGAGATAAGTGGGGACGAGGATAGAAGGGTCGTCAGAATGGAGGCGACAGACCGGCTGATAGGGCTTTATTCGATTTGTATCCAGTTCCGGAATCCTAAACCCTTTCTGCAAAGGATCTTTACCATTACTCTGCATCGTTTCTTTCCCGATTCTTGCTTTTCCCCAATCTTCTTTGATTTTCTCTACTCTTTCTCTTTTCTAGAAAGAGGAGGAAAACAATTCCAAGGGTAGGTTGGGTTAAAAACAAAAACAAAAACAAAAAACCTCTTAGGGAATTCAAAATATAAGAATATTAATTCTAACCGCTCATATCTTCCCCTATTAGCCCCTTACCCCCACATATATAGGCAATGGAAGGTGCCTAAAAGAAAGAATTGGGGTGGGAAAACGCCAGAGCATCATTCTTCCCCTCCCCCAATAGCGAATAGAACAAATTTAATTATTTGCAAAAATGCGGAGGAAAAAATGCCGTTTCCTCATCGCAATTTCTTTTCTTTTCCATTCGTTTGTCATCCTTTTCTTTTATTTCCAGAGGAAGAAGAAATTAAAAGATTCAAGTAGGTTCGTGGGCTCTGTCACCAGAGTTGGTAAAAACACTGCAAAACTTCAAGGTAGCAAGCCCTCTTTGTTAGCTTTCTGGAATCTTTTCTATTTTTGCTGTTAAAGAAGTGTGCTGGTGTTCGTTCTATTTAGGGGCAAGTCCGACTATCCTGTTTAGTATTGAAATAGGAATGGGGTTCGGAAAGGATGACGCGGGAAAACATCTCTATTGCTGAGGAGAAATCAGGAAATATGAAAAAGAATTCTTGCTTTCAAACGAAATCAGCGCTAAACTTTTAAACTTCGTGGGCGTTCCCTTCCAACTGTGCTCTGGGTCCAGCCAAAAAAGGACGTTTGGGATTAGGGGCCCAGAGAGGAGTGAGCAGGTATGGGGGAGAAATTGGATTGTGGTGGGAGGGAACATAGATCTATGGAAATAGAAGGGCGTCTCAGCCGCATGCTAGTAGCTGGTTCTGTGTAATACTCAACTGACTGATTCTGTACACGGATTTGTCTTTCTTAAAGTAGATTTAATTTTCCCATTACATAAACTTTTTTACTCCATAAGCTGCTGTCGGCTTAGTTTAAAATACGTTGACTTGTTCCAAGTAAATTCATTTTTTTCTGGAGCACAAAATTCTGAGCAAACAGGATTCCAACTACATTTACATATCAATCAAGAGAAAAGCAAACAAATGCTTTAACAAATTTATAGAGGGCGGTGGAGGATTTTTTCCTCCTCTTTGACATAGTTTCTAGAACACTTAAAATATTAGTTTAAAATATTACAAACTTCTTTATGGAGAAATAATTGAGGAAGAAATGAAAAACTGTTCGCCTTTTGAATTATTCTCAACAGAAATGTCTTTCCTGCTTGTATTTTTACTCTGACTACATCTGTCCCCCCTCCTCCCAGTTTCCCTATACCGCTAGGATGTCTTTTCTGTTCTCTAGTGCACAAGATAGTCCCGCATCTTTGGTTCATTTTTTATTTAGGCGGAAAGGATGCCTTGTTGCCCTTCTCAGAGTGGCACCTGAAGTAAAGAGTAAAATAATCCTGTAAATTCCACAGATGTTTGGGTAACATGTCTTTTCCATATGAGAGTCCTGTCTCCTTTGATGGAAAGGGTCTGTGCCCGAACCCCAAGACCTTTTTTTCACCTCCATCTCTACTCCCAGGCTGACTGTGTGTGTGTGTGGGGGGGGGGGAATGCAGAGACAATTTTTCTCCCTCCCTCCCTGATGTAAACATGAGACTATCCTCAAGAGCTCTGGAGTGCAGTTGTAGAGGCACTGGGGGCTGAAACCAGGGAATTCACCATGTTTGATGTTTAGTATCAAAAAGCATTTTGCTTTGCTACCCGCCCCCACTCCACCCACTTTGCCTGAGGCACAAAAAACAGGAGAAGCTTGTGAATCTAAAGGCAAGGAAGCCCTGACCGAATTGGGGTTGAATTGGGAATGAAGGTGGGGAGGAGAAAAAGAGAGAAAAAAGAAATGGAATGAAAAAAAAAAAGAATTAAGGCTGTTTTCTCTGCTTTCCCCAAGGAATCCTGTTATGCAGTATTCAAAGGAAGGGAGGGAGGATTGGGAATGGCTTGAGTAGAAAGGCAGGCATGCAGAGGCAGAAAGACAGGCAGAGAGAAAGAGGAGGAAGAAAGTGATGAGAGAAGGAAGAGGAGGAAGAGATAGAAAAAAAGGAAAGATAAAGTGAGAAATCAGAAAGTCAAACACAAACAATTTTCAGTGTTTAGTGTAACTGTTTTCTTCAGAACTTCCAAGAGGTTAGGGGACAGCTCAAGCTCAGAATGATGGGCTGGCTTTGGGTGAAGTGCCTAAATGGTCCAAGTAGTGTAATCAGAGAAAACCCCATGCTAATATGGAGATAAAATACTCCAGGACATTATTTATAGCAGTAGGAGATTTCCTCTTGGCCTCAAAGAGAGGCGATTCTTTCTAAGAAGGATTGCAACCTCTACAAAAAGGGGAACTTGAAGGTAAACACCTACAGGGTGCCAAAGCAATTTTGATTCTTTTATGGAAAGATTTGCGGAGGTAGTCCTGGTTATATTGTCTATGTATTAAAGACTGGATCTCTGGTATAAAAAAAGTATAGACAAGGTTTTATAATGGAATAGACAGATCAAGAGAAATCACAACTGTACACAACCATATCCACATGGATATATATATATACATATATATATATAATGTATTATGGGTCAAGGGTTCTCAAGGGAGGAATACATAAAGACAAACTTAATTTCTACAACATATATGCAAAAAAGTAGCAAGAATATCTTCTAAGGCGATGAGAAGAAATGAGATCCGGTTTTCTGGCTTGCAGCACATTAGGTATCAGGTAAGGTCAATGTTTTCTATTTTATATCTTTATTTTCAAAGAGGGTCAATTGGAGAAAGAGACTAAGATACAAAGGAAGAATTCTGATAAAGAATATACCTTTTCTTGCATTAAAAAACAGATAAGAATCTATTTCATTATCCAAAAGAAATGTGAAAATTCAGCCTTAATTCAGATTGGATTTATCCAATCCACCAGCCACCCTCAACCATTTCTAAAGTAATATTTATTTGTAATGATATATAAAACATGTAATAGAAATCTGAAGTTGAATTGATGCTTTGTTTGTAAATCAAGGTATAAATCACATACTGCTTGATTGGGACCTTGGCCTGCTCTAAATTTATGTTTCCCATTGGAAAGTTGCTTTCCTGTGACTTAGACTTCTCTGTGGTTTCAAAGAAAGTTTTTTTTGTTTTCTTTTCTGTTGGAAACACTGGTAAACTTTTCTTAGACATTATCTTTTTTTCTTTCTGCTTTTCATGATTATTTACTAAAAGCAGAGTAAAACTTTGCTTTAATATGTAACTAGAGAATTAGGAACCAAGTGAAGAATTGAGTCAAGAAAAGGGAATTATCTATTATCCAATCCCACTGATAATTTTGATGTTTTTAGTTATACTGATTACATACTTGACCCAGCTAAAAGACACCGAAGATGTTCTCAACTCAAAACTTGGGAACTATTTGTTATTTTCTAGAAAAAGTGTTGCAGAAGAGGTTGAACTCATTTTTAGTCTGATAGTGACCTTATACAGCAACTTCAGAAGTTTTCTGTTTTCCTCCCTGCCTCCCTCTTCTTAAAAGATACTGTCTGGTCTATTTAAAAAAAAAAAATTCAATAGAATTTTAGAAATGAAGTGCTTTAATTTCACTTTGGATATCAATGTTTTATTTTTTTCCTTCCATGAATGCAATTTTTGTTGTGTCTCAAATGAATGTAGTAAATCTAGAAACAGGTTTTATTGTTTTTTTCATCTGCATATGGTAACTTTCTTACCTCCCCCACACACCTCTAGAGTTCACATATAAAGAATGCCATTATAGATAGAGAGTCAGTCTCAAGGCCAGAAACAGTTTTATCTCTGACAAACATAGGTTAAGTGATCCTAGGCAAGTCACTTAACTCAGTAAAACCTAAGTTTATGAAGAAGGTGGTGATCTAGTAAAGGTAGATTCCTCAGGAGTTGGGGTAGAGGGAATGCACTATACGAAGGAAATCAGAAGTCCAGTCCTTTTCAGTTCATGTAATTATAATTAGCAATTTTCCTATCAGAAAGATGTACATATAGTTTCTCTCTTTTGATTTAATTGGTGTAGAAATATAGATGGCAATTTGGAAAGAGTACTATGTCTAAAAAAGTCTCCTTACACCTAAGAAGTTAATAAGAAGCTAAAAATCCTTTACAACTCTGAATATATGATCTAATGAATCCTTTTACATGTCAGAATCTGATTGACAGAATTACATGTCAGAATCTGATCTTTAACAATATTAGAAAATTAACTAGTGAACTGAGAATTTAAACCACTTGACTTGTGTAGGGTCAGACAGTATGTATCAGACCCCAGTTCTTCCTGGCTTCAAGTCCTTTTCTTTGTCACCTATATGTATTTTATATATACACATATATTGTATGTATGTATGTGTATTTATTTAAATAGGTAAAAGATTCCTAAATGTAAAAATATTTTTATCTTAAAACAATACATCTATTTCATATGATTGATTGTGGGCTTTCAGAACTTTTAGGTAAGTTGAATGAAATAAAATAAAAACTTTTGTTATCACATCTAAAATGTATATATTCAGTTTTATTTTCAAGTATTTTTCAAATATCTACTGTGCATTTTTTGTCTATTTTCAATTTTTTATCAGGATGAGAAGCTGTTCCAGGAAATCTTATTTAGGACAAGAATATGGAAATTCAGAAAATGCCTTTGCCTTTCTTTGAAACAGTAAAATATATTCTTAAACACACAAAAAGTTGTGGGTAGAGTGACTGATAGGGCTATCAATTTATAACAAAGATGTTGTTATATCACATGCCAAAACACATATATGTTTGCAAGTTTATTTTGAGATGAGCTACTGACTAATAAATATCAAGGAGAAGTGAATTAGAAATGCTTCTTCTGTATTAAAGCAACATGCCTCAGAATATTTCTGCAAGGGGGAAATGAAATTGCTGGTGCTGTTGTAATCCAATAAATGAGAAAGGTCCAAAAGTTTTCTTACTCCTAATTTTTTCATTTGGATACTTGGATTCAGGAAATTCCTTACTTTAACCACTTCAGTGAAATTTTATTATCACATTGTTTGTATTTTAGCTTGTCCCCAGCTTGCTCTCTCTGTCTCTCCCCTCCCCTCAATTTGGATATGTTTATTCACATGCCTTGATTACTGAGAGACCAGAATGAAAGAACTAGAGGGTAAAAAGTCAATGCTTAGTCTGAGGTTTTAAGAGCTCTGTCCAATCATCTTTCTGATAGGAAAATCACTAAAATGATCCATTCTGATTTCTCCTCTAAAATTCTACATCCTTCCTATCAATTCTGCTTTGGGAAAGAGGTCTTAAGATGTAGAAATATGAAGTTTTTATCAGCAAGTTTGTTTACTGATTTGCTTGATCTCTCCATGTGGATTTGGACTTGTGAATATACACATTAAAAACATCAGAATTACCTAAAAGGCATGAAAATACCCAAGATTTTTGTTATTCGGGTGTGTGTGTTTGTGTGAATCCTTTGGACAACTTAGCTATTCTTTCTAGTTCCAGCTTTTAGCCAGTGCATGAGATAGGGGATTTGAACCTTTTTAGGGATCAAGTTGAATATAAGATAAGCAGAAGAGATTCTAGAAACTCAGTTTGTCAATCTATCTCCCCATATCCCACTGCTACACGAATCATTGTTGTAAGCATGCTGGGTTAGTATAGATTTGATAATCCTGAATTGAGAACATTTTCTCCTGTTTCTAAAAACATTTAAGAATGAAGAACAATATACAGGCACCATATGCAAACAAGCACACACACACACACACACACACACATGTACACACACCTACCTTGTAAGAATACTTATAAACACTTTAACATAATACCACCACCACTACCACTAGGAACAGTAGGTCAATACTGGTACTTGGCTCACTTTTCTCTTTCAGTCTCAGTGCAGAATTAATTGTGTCTGCATGAGTATACACATAAGCACTGGCTGTAATGATTATATAGAATGTGTCATATCCACAGCTCACATAGAAATCAGACTTAAGATAAAAAACACCAGTATCTCCTTATAATATTGCACATTTTCTGCTGGTCTCATTTTAAATTTAAAGTGGTCTAAATATGATTCATTCAAACACACACATATAATGTTTACACAAATGCAGAACTGAGTTGGGCTAAAGAGAAAAATATTTTTCTTTGATAAATTATAATATATATTTATGATATATGACCATTTGAAAATATGAATACACGTGTGTACGTATCATTAAGACAAATAGAGGTAATTGTTAAATATGCTTGAAATGATTTTTTTTAATTAAGGAATTAAGTTTACTTTAGGTTCTAATTTTGTTATTTTTCACTAGGATGAATGATTATAAACAAATGTGAACCTGTATATACGAGGACTGAAAGATCAGAAGAGAGAGAAACATAAGACACAGAGACACAAATAGGTTTAGTTCTGGAAAGTTGAGCAGTACAAGCTATAGGGATGTATTTATGGAGTTTTGCTGTATGTTAGGGCAAGGCAAAAACAGTATGTTTATGTATATATGTTGTGAGTGAGTGGTAATTTTAATGAGGAACTGTGGGAACGGAACACCAGAAATGGAATGTATATATGTACATTGTTGAATGTTGTACCAGTAATACAAAGGTTTCATAATTATCTAGCTGAAACATGGTCAGATGGCAAAAAGTTGCAAAATAGATTGACCTCCCTGAGATGAGGGGTTGGCTATAGAGGTCTCTAGCCATCTTCTCCTCCCCTTCCCACTTTTTTTCTATACAAGGGCATTTAGAAAGTGATTCCGATTCAATACACATAATCAGTTTGGGAGTCTTATTTCCATTTGAAAACAGGGCCATTTGCAATCATAAGAGCTGGACCTGCTGAAAGATTCAGAATGCATTCAGAGTAGATGATAGGTGATAGAATCTGTAGGCAAGCACTCAATATTTTCTCCCAGTTTCAGACCCTTTACATTGTGCTTTAATCACAATCTGTTTTTAATCTAATATTCTTTTTGAAAATATGACTTAATTGCTTTAGAAAGCAAAGCTTAGACCTACAGTGAAACTCCCTAGTGGAAGAAAAAAATGAAAGAATGGTGATTGAAAAAAGCATGTTGATTGCCCTTCTTGCCTCTTAGGGTTAACAGTCATTTAATCAAGAGTACACTGGATAAATGATTTTGTGGAAAATGCTAACTTGTTTTTAAAGTAAGTGCCATCTGAAGGACACTGTACAAGGACTAAAAATAGCAAGAACAATACACAGATGCAAACTCAAAGAGTACAGGCAGTCCTGACACAGAGTCCTCTTTGGAGGGTGGAGAGTGGAAGAGGTGGGGGAGGAAAGGAAAGAAAAGATCCCTTGAGAAACACTAAGAATCTAACAGTGATGGGCTTGCCTTTCTATCTCAAGAGATTTCCAACAACCCAATGATGATTTTTCAGAAGACATAGTTGACAGAATAAAAGTGAATTATAGTAGTGCCAAGGCTGTTAATCAGGAAGTCGAGTTAAAAGTTTGGAGACATCAATTCAGAAGTTGTTTTCTTTCCTCTTTCAACTCTCTAACCTTTAGACATGGTTATGCATTTTACCCTTCCACCACATATAATATATAATAACCAAAA
Organism: Myrmecobius fasciatus; assembly: GCA_023553655.1. Taxonomy (NCBI): domain Eukaryota; kingdom Metazoa; phylum Chordata; class Mammalia; order Dasyuromorphia; family Myrmecobiidae; genus Myrmecobius; species Myrmecobius fasciatus. The sequence goes on along the minus strand of JAJPUD010004605.1, from coordinate 105,893 downwards.
TATGTTGTAGCTTCTAATTGATCATCAAATTAATTTCACGGTATACAAAGACATTCAAGTACAAACAGTTGAAAAAATATGCAGAGATCAAATTTATTAGAATTTTGTTTTTCTAAGCTATTTCAACTCGATGAATGCAAATCAATAGAGAAACCAATCATAGAAAAAGTAATGTCTGAGGGGGAAAATTCATGGAACAAAAAAAAGGAGCAAGTTTTCACAAAGATTAAAAATTTTCATTTTAGAACATTTAATCATTTTCATTTTAGAACACTTGCTATTTCTTTAGCTTTTTTCTGAGTTAAATAGATGCAATGATCTATTGTTTCTATAATTCAAGGCTCATTGAAGATTCAAAACTTCATCTGAAATTTTATTTTTCAAGTGTATACAATAGCATATAGAATTAAAAAAAAAAAAAAAAAAAAAAAACCTACAGAGGATCTCCCTGAACATTGTTGGCCCTCCACCAAAGGACGTATATTTGAGAAACTTAGTTCTTAGTTGATACAAAATCTAATAGTATTTATTCTTCTTTAATAGTAACTCTTCTGTGCTCTAAAAGGGAAGTCATTCATTAAACATTTGGAACTGAGATCCCTAAGGTAAATGAGACATACTTAGATGCCACTATAATTTCCTTCTTTTCTTTTCTCTTCTCTTCTTTCTTTCTTTTTAATGATCCATATGATGATGATGATATTGTAGTTCCAGGGAGAAAATATGTGTGGATCAAAAACAAAAATATCTGTGCCCTACTTCAATGTTTGTTCGTTTCTGTAGAAAACTTGTTTTTAAAACTATTGTTATTATCAATACAATCATCCACCTACCCATCTCTACATTTCTTAGTTAACCAGAAAGTGTTGAAACATTTTCTCACAGAAATTTAATGTATCTTTTTTTCCCTTGAATCTATAGATATAGACATAGACAGAATGTTGGTTCATTGATGTGAACAGATATTGGGAGGAACAAGAATAAAAAATTCTTTAATGGAACAAATTCTATAGATTCTCCACAGCAGTGAGTTTCCTGTACTAGCTTTTTATTTATTTATTTTACTCTGGATTCTCTCTATATTTTCCCTAGCAGAATGTTCACCTATTCTCAATGAACAATGGTAACAGTTCTAATGGATAGAAGAGTAGGGATAGAGAGTCTGGGTGAAGACTCTTTTCTGTCTGAGAGTAGCTGGAAGTAATAAATCCATAGCCATCATATAGCAGATTTGAATTCTCAGAAATCAGAATGACTACAGCCCCATATTCACTTGTCTAGAAGACCAGGTTCCAGTATCCCTGCAAGAAAATCACCCCAAATTGAACAAGTTTTTAAAGCTACAGATACTGTATTCTCTATTGTGTAGATCATTAAAAATAATCTGTGTTGGATTTATATTCACATAAAGAGAAAACTTGTTCCAAGTTTGATAAAATTGAAAGTATTGACTCTCTCCTTGAAGACTATAAGTTTAGGGTTGTTTGTTGGACAAAAGTAATGGATTTGCTTAAATAAATTCATACTTTTTAGATTGATCCCACTACTTCTTGAGAGTATTAATATGAGCTGATGATTTTATAGTATTTGCTCTTTTTAACTAGTATTTTAATTGGTAAAATGCTATGAAAAAAACGTATCTGATTTAATCTTCCCAACAATTAAATAAAACAAGCATTGCTTTTTTTCATTTTATATCCAAGGAATCTTTGACTTAGAGAAGTTGAATGACTTTCCTGAATTTAAAAAAAAAATTGTGACCTGAGACTCAAGCCAGTTTTTCTGAATGCACATCTTTCCACCATAACAAATTGCCTTCCAGTCATACATTTTCAATCAAATTAGTACATTTTTAGCCTTGTGTGTATCAGAGAAAGTTCATGATGTCTTATCCTTTCATTTCAACTTTGGATTCTAATAAAATGACCATAAATATATACATGAATAGTATATAGTATACTTATATTTTTAGATGCATGTAATATATACTAGATAATAAAAAGTACAGAATACAGACATCCACACACCCTAACAAAATATAGATATATGTATATATCAATGATGTAGGATATCTTATGTAGGGGAAAGTTGGCTGAGTTTAACTCAGAATGTATGTACTTTTATGTGCTTGGCCCAATACTTATTGGAGCTAGGTAACTTCTTTCTTTAGCCTCTTTGAGCCTCATTTTCCTCATCTGTACTTTTAGGAATAGTATTATTTGCATTAATATTGCAGTACTGTTACAAGGAAAGTTCTTTGTATACTAATATGGAAATATTATTCCAATAGAAATACACTGAGTAGTTTTGACCATATATTAAGTACAGTCCATGGGACTTATTTATAATAAATGGAATCAGCTTAACGTCATTTTATCTCTTTTATGATTTACTTTTATTCTTTTATTTCAAAGACCAAAGATTTTGATTTTACTTTTATCCTTCCTTAGCTAGCTGTCGTTTCTTAGAGTGCCAAAAATACCCTGCAAATTTTATTTTGGTTTGTAAATATTTAGACAGGCAGGAGTTCCATGTACTGATCAGTTAAAATGAAATAGCCCCTGAGGCAAATAGAAGAACTTAAAAATAGTTATTAGGAATAGAAGAAAGTCAAAGTTAACATAAATGGAAATAAAAAGAGGGAAAGAAAGAGAGAATTGGAAGACAATTGATGGTAAGAAATAATTCATTTGGGTGAGAAAGGAAATGAGAAAGAAATATAAAAGTCCTTGATGTGCTTTTACTGTTTCCATGTGTTGACCATGAAGGATTTCAGGACTAGTAATTCAGATGCTCCTTTATTTTCTTAGTTCTCTTAGAACTTCAAAATATATCCTCTGTACTGGTCCTGGTGATCTCCAGAAACCACAGACCTGCTCTTACTAGATCTGGTTGAACTTGTTAGCGCACATCTCCTTCCACCAGATAAAAGAGGAAAATATTTGATAATTTGATGAAGTGAAAATAGGAAATGAGAAAGGAGCTAATTTGTATATCTGTTGGAAACTTCAGTGGAACTATCTTCTTATTCAGACACCTCAATGTTCAGTATGGTACAAAGAAAATGTCAACTTTTTTTACTCAAACTGGGAAGAGGGCATTTTTGGTTCCTAAGTTTTGAGAGAGTAAGGGAGAGAAAGAGATGGCATGATCTCAATCCCTGAAAATTGATGCATTCCCACCTTTCATTTTTGTTGTTGCTTTGAAAGTGTTGGATGTGATAGGAACTTAAAGTCTGAAGGTAAAAAGTCTGAAGGGAATTAACTAGGGAAATTTTTGAATGTTAATTCCTCATTGATTATGATTTTAAAATATTTAACAAGAAAGGAAAAGAAGTCAGAGAAAGTATACTTCTCAGGTTTCTGGTACAAGTGTTTTTTAAAATCTCTTAATTTTTAGAATCTTTAAAGCATTTTGCACTGAATTCTAATTTATTGAAACCACTTCCAGAATCAAAACCATTTTTCAGAGAAATAAATTTATTTCTCTCAGGAGAATCTCATTTAGGCTTTAGCTCTGCTAAAGTTTGCTAGTTTACACACAGCAAACTTTAAAAGAGACTGGACTTGTGATGTCTAGAAACTCCCTCTAGCAATGTAGAGTAGTATCTTTTTGTATTTTATAGTCTTAGAATTTAAGCTCTAAACAAATACATACTGAATTGAACTGAATTGGAAACATTGCATTACCAATATTGAAGAAAAATGAATGAGTGGTGAATCAGGACCAGAAAGAACCCTGCCTTTGGTCAGGAAAACAAAACAAAACAAAACAAAACACCAGCCTAAATACAGAGCTTTCCTTCTTCCACAATAGATTTACTCAAGTATTTTTGCTAAGTGTTCTAATAATAGTGCCACAAGGCTTTGATTTGGTCTCTTGATAATAACTGAACCTGAGTAAACAACTTTCCAAAATGAACTTTTTCCTACCTTCTGGGACAATAGGTAGAGTTACTTAAGGGTCTCCATCTGATCTGCCATTAAGTCTTTTACACAAAGACAGATGCAGCAATGTTTTCGAAAATTTGCACCCTGATATTCCACTCCCCTACAAGTTAGAGGGGAGATTTCAGAGAGGGCAAAAATTGAGTAGCCTAGAATTTCTGTCGAAATCTAAGACACTTATCTCTCTACCCCCACCCCCACCCCAAAAAGCTAATGTAATTTCCCGACCCTGTCTGTACTATCTAGGTTTAACTCACTATGAAGAGACTATGAGAAAGGAAAGGAGGGGATCAGCTAGACTCAACTATTTTTTCAGCTCATTCTGAAGGGAGTGCAGTTCTTTAGTTTGAGAGACATATGGCTGGGAAATAAAAAAAAAAAAAA
>JAJPUD010004605.1:75911-101552 GCA_023553655.1 Myrmecobius fasciatus | reverse complement strand
CCCCCCCAGATCAGATCGTTTAATAGACTTTTTCCTTAGAAGTATTTCTTCATAGGTTGCTTAATTCATTAATTTTATCTTATCAGATCTTCCCTTTATCGAGAAGACAAGAAAAGAATATAGGCTTTATAGTTTCCTTCTTTCCATTGATATTTATCAATATATTTGTTCCTAATTAGTTTCATTCAGAGCTTTGAACTATTTTAGTTATCTTTCTCTGTTAATAATTCCTAGCAAATGTTATAAATAAAAACGATATTTTGTTATTAGACGCTCCAAAATCTATTTGGATTGGATTTTGTTTGTTTGGGGAGGTGGTTGTGTTACTCCTTTAAATTTTAGGGTTTCTTTGACCTACACTTGTGACTTCATTGCTTAAAGGAAGACCTCCTGAGGAAATGTATTCTACCAATGCAAATAGGGAACAGTTATTCAATTTATACGCTCAGAATTGCATGGCAGGAAAAGGTTAACTTCCTGAATTCACACATCTAGCATATGTCAAAAGCAGAAAGTGAACAGAGGTCTTTCCTATTAGAGGCTGGTTCTCTATACACCATACCATATACTAATTCATTGTTTTTAAGTAAGATTTCCCCTTTTCAACTTGTGTGGTAGACTTTTCATGATTATTTTTATTATAGTTTGCTAAGATTATGATGAAAATAGAACCTGCCTTCATTTACAAATAATAATTATTATTAAATAATGAAAAAGTATTTTGCAAATATTGAATTTTATGCAAATCCAGAGCAACAGTGATTGCTGCTGATTGTAGCTGAACAGATTGTAACATTTCACTATTTTTTTTCTAAGTCAATGGTTGTACTAAATACTATTTTTTTTTTTTGGATATTGCTAGGAATGTATATGTATATGTTTGGGGAAAAGGTGATAAAGTGAGCAGAAGAGGGAGCACCATTATAAAGTTCATTCCCTTCCAAACAAGGAATCTTGGCAAAATTTGGAAAGAAAGTGTGAGATGATAGAGAGCAGTCCTATTGTAATAATATTATAATCCCCTTTCTAAATAGATTGTAGATTCCATGAAACTCTATCTTATCTAAATATAGTATCTTCCTGAACACCGGGCTTAATAAATATTTAATACTTAATAAATATTTGCCCATCGAATGAATGAATAAAGAACTGTTTTTGAAATTTATCAGTAGATCAGGATCTTCTAGTTGAGAATTACTAGTCTAAATCAATCCTAAATCTGATAGTGCTTCATTTGAGTAGGAATTACCTCAAAGCCTCAATATAATAGTGGCAACCATAAATTTTATTGCCTAATAAAACATTTCTGGTAATAGAACGTTTAAAAACCACATGATTTCTCCACACCTATTGAATAATATTAAATATTCACTTTAATACAATTTATAGGTCAGATTTTATAGGTAATGATTATATTCTTCTAGAGTTGTCAACCATTTCAGAGATTGTAGATACTATATTGCCTTAAAATGTGTATTTTTATTCTCCTTTTATTAAGACTTTCAGTAAGAATGAGTGTCACTGCTTCTGTTATTAAAGAGCTGGCATCTCTAACCTATGATAAGCAATTTAGTCATTCCTTTGGATACCTTTCAGAGCATATGCCAATAATGGCAGGAGCCATAGGCATTATTGGAGAATTAATGAGAATTAAAATTGAGAAGTGAAGCTTATAGAAATAAAAATCTGATAGTACCAGTGTATTCTGCTCTGGTCAGATCATATCTGGAGAACTGTGTCTACTAAGTGGCATACTTCTGTAAGGTTTTTTAAGTTTAAAGCTCTAAGCTCATAAGAGAGTTACTGACATTATGAACTAAGAAAGACCTAGGGGTTATGATAGCAATGTTCTAGTCATTTGAAGGGCTACAATGTGGAAGAGGGATTAAGTTTGTTTTACTTGACCCCAGAAAGTAGAACCACGAGAAATGGGTGGAAGTTGCAACAAATCTTATTTAGACTAGTTGCATATTAGGAACACTTTCCTAACAATCAGATTTAATCATTAGTGAAATTGATTAATTTTAGAGGAAATAGGTTCTGTCAAGCAGAGGACAGATGAATATTCATTAGGCAAATGAGTTGTCAACTACAAGTTGGACTATATGAGGTATCTTCAAAATTTAAAATTCTGTGATTTCGCCATCCTATGAATGGCATCATTAAAAAAAAAAAGATGCACTGATCAATTTTTAGTCCTTCAGCTGTTCCACATGAAATAGAAACAGAGATATTCCTGAGGATTTAGAGGCAGGCAAAGGATTGATAATCAATTATTCAGGTGAAGGAAATTTCAAGTGGTTTCTTTTTATAATTAACTATTGGATTGACCTTGTTCATAAAATGGACATTGGGGAAATAAGATTCATACTATTAGCAGGAGAAAAAGTCTAAAGAAGGCTAAATAGTAATAGATTCACAAGATGAATATTAACAGAAAAGGCACAAAGTTTGAAGGTAACTTTGGAGCATATCCATTACTACAGAACTGAGTATAATACAGATATAAAAGGTTTACTTAAAAAAAAACTTTTAAGGTAATTATTTATCTGCTTCTCTGAAAATTATTAGGATTTGATTTTTATTGATAATCTGACTTTTATAATGCATAAGAAAATGTTACAATATAAATTTTCCAATCCTATTCCTACCAGAAGAGGAAAAAGGTTTTTTGATTTATCTGAACTTTGTTAGGTGTTGAAATCCAAATATTGCACTACTGATGAGTTACTAGTATAGTAATGATAGTGATAAATCAGAGAATATTTGGGTTATGATCCATTTCCTTTCATCAATAAAATGTAAGCTTGGAAATAGACCTTTTAGTTTATTCTGTGCTCAGGAATTGCCTCTTTATCATATAGTCATTCATACACAGGAGGTGCTTTTCATATCTATAATTATCTATCATCAGGTAAATTAAATCCATGAACATTTAATGTAGATATTTTTAAAAGTATACCAACTATCGATAAAGACATTTGCATTAGTTTCTTTTCATACCTGGAACTTTTTGTTTGTGTTGTTGTTATTGTTGTTTTTAGCAGTTTCTGAATAGAATAAAATAAAAAATACCATAATTTACAACTGTGAATAATAGAGAAGGCTAGCAACATGAATTTTAGAAGAGAAGTGTACTTTCTTTTTACTCTTCTAGAATATATCCAGATGTGAAATTTTTTTAAGAACTAATTTTAAAAATTTAAAAATTATGCTATCATTACATTTCCATACTTATAAAGAATGTAAAACAGACATTAGTGACCTAAATTACTAAAGGAAGTAAAAACATTTAAAAATTAGATGATAGATTTGTCCTTTATGGTTTAAACAATGTCAAATGGTGAACAATCTTTCAAATTCTTTTAAGCAGTAAGGGGAAAGGATCTCTTTAACAGAATAGAACTTATTTTACAAATATGCAAAAAACTCCAACTTATTTTATTATCCTATAACCCAAATTGGTATATAGCATCTTTCCCCAGAATCAGCACGGTTAATTCATCATGAGTAGATTGCTCTAATTCCTTTAGATAATCAAAACTTTATTCAAAGTGCACAAATAAGTAGCAAAAATCCATATAACACCCACAAGAGTTTCTCATTGGTTTTACTTATAACATTCTAATATTATAGCATTTGTAAATTCAAGACATTAAGATTGTCAGCACCTTTTCCCTTATGATTTTGTTGGGGGTGGGGAGGAGAAGAGGACAAAATTCCAATGATGATAGTCAAGGTTTAAATGATAAAGAACATAATTTCTATCCGTTCTGTCTATGCCTTCCTACAAAAAGATGCAGATAAAAGAGTGAGATGATGCATAATGTCTTCATGTATAGATGAATGTATGTATGTACATACATATATTAGAATTAAATTGAATAAATTAGAATTAAATAAAATTAAATAAACAAAATATGCCAAGGATGATTTACTATTTTGTAAAATACTTAGAAATAAAGGGTTTTGTGGTTTTTAAAATTTTTCTTACATTTTAGACATAAAATTCCTATATAAGTTATTTTAGCACTCACTGTACTATAGGAAGAAACTCTGAAATGGGGAGAGAATCACTAATATTATCCAAATGAAATGATTAACAAGATCTTTCTTCCCCTGGGGATTTGCCAGTTCTGAACATTCCCAAGTAAATACCTAAGAGAATTTTGTTTCTTTTTTTCCAAATGACATTTCTGATTTATTCAGCAAATCAGTATCTTCACTCTTTACAAAAGAAATAGAGAACCTGTTTTAATTTTGTTGCTGATAAATTACATAATTTGGTCCATTTGTCTTTTAAAGATTATTCTTGCTTTATTGAAAGGAGATACAATCAATCAAAAGGATACTTGGTGGTATATTGTTGTAGTTGTCTGTAATGACTGATTCTTCCTGACCGTATTTAAGGTTTTCTTAGCAGAGATAACAGTGATTTGCCATTTTCTTTTACAGGTCATTTTACAGATGAAGAAACTGAGGCAAAGGTTAAGTAACTTGCTCAGGGTCACACAGTGTCTGAAGCTGTATTTGAATTTAGGCCTTTCTTACTTTAGGCTCAGAGATTTATTCATTGCATTACCTAATTGGCCCTAGATGATATTCTAGAGCTCAGCTTCTTAAACTGTTTAACAAATGTTTGACTTGAATACTTATTTTATATACCTATATACTTGGAGTTACATAAAAAATTTTCAGGCTCTTTGGGTTGTAAGGAAAAAAGTTTAAAAAACCTGTACTAGGGCAATGCAATTTTCTCTTTAGACTATATGCTTTAAAGTGTCTGATAACATAAGGAAATGTGCTTAATTCTTTGAAACATGTTCAATCTTAGCACAAGGTACCTTTGCGAGTGAGAAAAGAATTTATCTGAAATTAATAGAAAAGCTTAAGTTGCTATTTGACTCATAATGATGGCACATTCTATAAGATTTTTCAAGTATCTTAAGTAAGGGGCCTCAGGGCCCTTTTACATCAATATTCCCATGAACCTCAGTTTAAAAAGTATACTTAAGAATTTTTATGCTTAGATCAAGTTCTATGAATCATATTTGCTTTTTTTCATTTTCTTATTCTTATTCAGTTGTGTCCCTCTTTTCATGACCCCAAGGATCATAGCATGTCAATGCTGTCCATAGAGTTTTCTTGGCAAAAATACTGGAGTGGTTTGTCATTTCTTTCTCCACTGGATTAAGGCAAACAGAGGTTTTGTTTATGGCCAAATTTGAACTCAGGTTTTTCTGACTCCAGACCCAATACTTTTTTCACTGAGCCACTTAGCTACTGTCCATTTCCTACCTGTCACCAAACCCTCACCTCTAAGGAAAATTTTTCCCTCAATCCTGAATCAGGATTTCAGATTGAGGTACAACAAGGAGATTTGATTACTAGTCTTGATAGAGTACAACTGCTGTAAGTGTGCATCAGGGAGGATGGCTGGACCTGATTTATGGGATGATATATATAATACACAGAACAACTACTTCACAATATTCTCCCTAGTTATGCTACTAGGGAACCTGTTCTCATGTTTACCTTTCATAGATCAGTATCTTTATATAACAGGATTAAAAACTCTCGGAAACCTCTGATAAATTCTTGATTTTAGCTCTTGAAATTAATTATTGCTTTCAAATGGAAAATATGAGTTTGACTAAGAAGGGCACAACATAAAAAACTACAGCTGTTTATGAAGTACTGGAGGAACAGTATGTGCCCACATTTCTGGCAAAGGATTTTTTTAATTTGTTAAATTTCAGGCAACATTATATCTAGATTCCATTTCCTTTAAACTAAAAACCTGTAGCTTTAAAAATTCCTTAAAGGAAAAAAAATTGACATCAGTTTCTATTACTTTCAAATATAGATTAATATCCTTGGCATACTGGAGGGCTTTCCTCATCTTAGTCTCTGCCAGTAACATCTGAAATTGTTGTCATCCATCATTGATCATTAAGATTTAATTGTAATTTGGCTGCTTAACTTTTTTCTAGATAAACTTTTATATTATTGGAGACAGCTTCAGAAGTTGGACTTATAGAAAAGTATTTTAGAAATAATAATAATAATAGTAAAAAGTTTAAGCCTGTCCAAATTAATAACTCTCCATAAGGATCCAATAAAATTTTATTTTGAAGATAGAATAGAGGCATAGTTCTAAATCATTTAATGCTAAGAAATCAGAATACTTCTTTAAGCAAATACATAAATCTTTATTATTTTTGTTTTGTAAGATCATGTCTGAGAAATCAGAAATCTTAGCTAGGTAAAACTGTAAGACAAAATATGATAGTCAAAATTAATACCATATTATCAAAATCAAAGAACCTCTTTGATCCTCCCCTCTCTTACTCTTTTCTGTTAGCACATAGTAAACTTTTTTTTGAGAGGGAAAATCTATTTTGTAGTAAATTACTTTGTTTGGATTGTTATTTGAAACTATAGTAATAACTGACATTAATATAGAGGTTTAAATTTGTTATTCACTTGTGTCTGACTCTTCATGACCTCATTTAGGGTTTTCTTGGAAAAGATATTCTTAATAGATGAGGATATTGAGGCAAACAGGGTTAAATTACTTGCCAAGGGTCACACAGCTAGTAAATGGCTAAGGCTGGATTTAATCTCAGGCCTTTTGACTTCAGGTCCAGTGGTCTCTTTACTGTATCACCTAACTGTCTTATATTATCTATATTATCTCATTTTAAGCCTTCCAACAATTCTGCAAGTTAGGTACTGCAAGCATTATTACTTGTAGTATTATTTTTTTATAGATGAGAAAATTCAGACTCAGAGGGGCTTGTGATTATTACACAATTAGTAAGTGTCAGCAAAATTCAAATCCAGGGCTTTTTACTATTGACCTAGGGAGATTGATTATTCATACTGGGAAAAAAATTGCTGATTTCATTTCTTTCATACATCTCCCCTACCACCTTGTACATATTTCCCATACATAGGGGACAGTGCATATTATTAATTTTTTTTATGCTGTCTTGCTCAAATCTGCTTGAGATAGTATGGAATAAAGGGCTTTAGAATCTTGGGACATAGTCCTATCTCTTCAGATATCTAGTTCTTTACTCTTAGATGATATCCTTATCAGTAAAATAAGGGGGTTGAATTAAATGATCTTAAAGGTTTTTTTTTTTTTTTTTTTTTTTGCTCTGAAGTTGGAGGACATAAATTCACCTGTTCTCTCCTACTTCTGAACATAAGTATTGTACATATATTTTCCATCTCATATTGCAATGTCTATATAAAAGGAAATTATTAGGAAAAGGAAATACACACACACACACACACACACACACACACACACACACACACACACATATATATACTGACCTTTTAATGTGTTATTTAGGGTTAAATTTAGTCTTGTTATTTAAGTCTAAAATAATATTGACAGGAAAAATGTTTAAATCATGATATCTTCTATGATGTTGACTTTTTTTTTTGCCCAAGGGAAAGGTATTGAAGAGACCAAAATTAATAAATTTGGCATGATGGCTTGAAGAAATTGATTTGCTTTTTATTTTTACAACTTTAGTTATATACTTAATTATTCAGTTTTGGGGAGTATAACTGTAGGTTCAAAAATCATGTTCTCTGCAATCAGACTTTGTAAAAAAAATGTAGCCCTTGAAGTTATAGCAAATTTACTAGGAATAATAATCTTTTTCTTGCTTAAATTTATGCATTAACTTTAGAAAATCACATTATTTAATACTCCCCCTTTTGTCATTTAAGGGTTTTGTTTACATTAGTTAATATATATGTATCTTCCAGGGTTTTGGAAATTCAGTTCATAACTATATAATATCATTGTCTATATCTTAGCACAGTGGTCCCTGTGAAAATATATGTGTATATATAATGCAATATATAGTTATATGTATATATGTATATGTGTGTAACATGTATGATGAAAATTCATAATTTCTCTCTGTCCATGCTTCTTGAATTTAAGCCGCCAGAAAAAAGTGAGTGCATTGAATTTTATTTAATACACTTAATTCTGGAATACTCCCACCATTTTCAGTCTCACATATCAGCCCAGAGAGGGAAAAAAGGTACATTTTTGTCTCATACTTTTCTTATAAAAAAGAGAGAAATTAAAAATTAACTGTACACCCTCTATTACTTTTCAGAATTCCCTTCTTAAATCTTTTCTCTGATGTATCTTGTAAAGAGAGATTTAAATGTGATTTGAAAATGCAATCATGAACTATAGAACATATAAAATACATATGAAAGGCCACAAGTGTTGTTGATTTAACTGATTACACTTTATGCTTTAATGATATTTTAAAATTTATTCCTTTTTAAAATAATGGCAAAGAAAATATTGTAGATGTTTTTAAATCTAAAATTATGCAGATATTGAGATCAGTTTTTTCTAAGTAAAAATCTTTTCAAAGTGAAATAAAAGCCATTGTGTAGTGTATGCTTGCTAAAACTGAGAACATAAGAGCATTGCAGTTAATTAGTATCAATCAACATAGGATGCTTTGCCACATTTCTAACATCAATGCACCATCTGATCTTTATAATACACATTTCTCCAGTCTAGATACAGAAATAACTAGAAATAAATATTTGATTCATTGAAAATATATTTTGATTTTTTCCAATAATTATTTTTGATTAATTTATATGAAATTTATATTTTTAAAAAATGTTTGCATATTGATAAAATAAAAAAATGATTTTTAAAGGATAATTTCATTGCCATTTTATGTTTACTTTGATTTTTATATGCATTTTGTCACAGGAAAACTAAAATGATTTTATTGATTTTTAAAATAGACTTTAGATTTAATTTAGTTAATTATAATATTTATGCATCATTATTATATAGTGTGGAAGATAATTGTCTTTTTGGACTGCTAAACCATTATAATTTAAAATACTCAATTTAATGCATTATAAATAACGAAGTACTGCATTATAATAATTATTTTCATATTAACAAAATTTTGAACTGAGTTCATGATTTTTAGTATCCATACCATACTAAATGCCTTTAAAGAATCAGTAATATTTAATCCTTTGACATTTTTACAATTCTACCTATACCTTGGTTTAGAAGAAATATCCTTGCATTTCATTTAGTTTTAGTTTATTCTGCAAGTAAAAAATAATATGTATGTCTAAGCTATCTTTCTGTGAAAGTTAGTTTGTCATGTATAAGCTTATTAAAAACAAGTTCTTTGTTATATTGTTTCTTACATTTAGCTTTGCTCATTATTTGAACTCAATGTGGGACACCAGAGGAGCTTTAAAAACCTTCACGAGAGTATTGATTGCTTAAAAATATATTTGACTTGAAGTGGGGAAAATATAAATCTTGACAGCACCGCACCTTATATTTAACTACCTACAAGGATTATTTGAAAGCACCATGATTTTATATATATATATATATATATATATATATATATATATATATATGTATACACACACACACACACACACACACACATATATATATATACATGTATATTTTTAAGCAGACAGGAGGAATATTTGTAAAATTCTGGTGCAATGATTTATCTGCTGTGAGTACTATCCTTCAAATCATTTGGCCATAACAGGTTTATTTATAAAATGCTACAACTTGCTTACATGGGGGTGGAGTGGGGTGTAATCTATACAACAGTCTTGCAGTGGAAGGAGGAAAGAAACATATATCAGAGTAGAATAAATGCAAGCTGTTATGTATTGCCTTTTTTTCTCTTTATCTCTTTAACATATAAAGAATTATTTTCTTAAAAGTCTGTTTGCTAATTATTTTATTACTTAAGTATTCAGTCCTTGTTTCTAAGCAATATATTAAATAATTTCAAGGATATATGTGTTCTCTGGTTTATTCCCCTCTCATCTCCCCCCACCCCTCTTAAAAAATTTGCTGTTAGCTAAGTACTCTTTTAGAAATATGGTATTTCTGTTGTTTTTCAGTAGGCAAACGATGATGCTTTAAAACATTTGTCTTCAAGATTGCATTTTGTAGCTGTATAAAAGATTTAGACTAGAGATTTAAAATATTTTTTCCTTATTAAGGAGCATGATAGCAAGATGACATTTGTGTATGAATTTAAAATGAATTTAAAATTGCTATCTTTGCTTGCCAGGATGGAGACATTAATTATAAAAGTTCAGTTCCCTTGTAAAATAAATTTTAAATAAATAATAGTTGCTATTGTTTTGTTTGCAACTAGTTTATTTTTAGGATACAAAATAGCAATATGTGTCAAATTCTTATTGCCCTTACTGTACGTGTTTTTCACTGGAAGAATTCTTTCTTAAAGCAAGTAACTTAGAGAGAAAGTAAGGTGACAAAAATTAATTGTTTGTGTGACATAGGACTTGCATTCTTTTCTCAGATTCAGTTGTAGTTCCAAGTTCAGTGACACTCTATTAGATGTAATTCCCATTCATCTTAAACTCTAAAAAAAGGAAAACACACACATATGGAGATCCCCACCATCACCACATTGATTTCAGAGGAACAAACTCATATAAAAGACAAATATGAATTTTTATCAAATTTTACATATTCTTTATTTGCTAATTTTTTTGGAGGGAGGAGAAACCTTAGGAGAATGTTTGGTTTCAAAACAAAATCTTTTAAAATAAATAACTTTCAAAAATTTGTTTTTAAAAAAGTTTGTTCAAAATTAATAGGGGTAAAGTATTTAAATTGTAACGATATCTGGATTTTAGGAAAGCTAAAAATTAGAAAATTAAAAATAAAATCATTAAAAATTTAAAACTAGCATAAGGATTATATTCATTGTAATATAAAAGTAATGAAAAAACCTGAAGCTATTAGTGTTTTAAAAATTCATTTTAGTTCACATGACAAGCTTGCCATTTATTAGCTTACAATTCATTCAAAATCTTTGTTACATTCTGTATTCAATTGAAAATATATTTTTTTAGATTTGATAAGATATTTTTATGGTAAAATTAAAACAAATTTGGTTGAATATAAGTTTATTGAATTAATTTAAGAGAGTACTTAAAGTTTAAGGTTGCTTTTTGATAGGCTGAAATAAAGCTTTAAAAATCAATTAGGTAAAAACATTAGGTGTTTTCTGACTTACTAACAAAATGATCTTCAAATGTTTAAAGTTTTCCAAATAAAAGAATATTTCAGTGTCAGTAAAGCTTTGTTAATCTTTCTATCAACATTGTTAAGAAATAAACTAAACAACTACATTCTCAATCATATATGCACTTTTATGTTTGTTTGTTCAGGGATATGTAAATGTGTTTACAAGGGTATATTAAAAAAATGTGACCAAAGAAAGATGTTTTCTACAGTACTATAGATTAATGAATTTTCTTTTTACTTGCCTTCAGATTTTCTTTCTAGTGCATTCTATAATTAGACAAAATTAGCAAAAACTAAGCCAGAAACCAAACTGAAGGAATGTTCGGGAAGGAAAATGAAATGTAGTAGAAAATGATATTTTTCCATTAGTGGATAGGCATGCATACATTAAAAGCATTAAAGACAGCAGAACTGGAAAGAAAAGCTATGTGTAGGTTCCTACAAGTTTGAATTAACTAAAAAATGAAATTATTCTGTTTAAACTTGCTTACTAACAAAAAAGATAATTCCCTCTGTTAAATATGCTGCAAGTGATTATTAAGCAAAAATTTTTCTCTCAGACATCTATGACTAAAACATGTATTTGAGTATTAGGTAAACCAAAATGGATGAGTTCAGTTACAATGTAATATTTTATTTAGAAAACAAATATAATCCTACTTCTATTGGCAATCCAAATTTAATTATTTCAGTAAAATCAAAATGCCTCATGAATAACCTCTGATAAAGAAGCATTATTTGTTTTTTGATATTTTCCTATTAAAGAAACAGATTTTCAAAGTATCCAGTTAATTATATATGTGAATTAAGGAAATGAGTTTAAATTCAAACAAAATAAGTATTAAAGCAAGCAATATTTAAAAAGCTGAGCTTAAGGAGAGTAGCTATTTTGATTTAGCTAATTGTTTTTTTTTTGGATCACATATTCACAAATTGTCAGATCTATGTGAAATATATAATTATATATGTAGATAGTTATGTGTATATATGTGTTCATATATGTTTATATATATGTATTCATTAATGAACATTTCTGAGACTGAACAAGGATGCTAGCAAAATCTTTTCTAAAGTGGGTATAAATGTGAATAAGGTTAGATGTTCAATTGGGTTATACTTTGTGAAATATGAATGAGAAGAAACCATATATAATAGGAAAAGAAAACAATAGAATGAGTTTCCTCTGTTGGTTTTTTATAAAGCAGTTAAACTGGAAATGAAGGGAAGAACTCTCTTTAGATATCACTTAATTAAGCAAAGCATCCTAATCAGAGTCCCCTCCAATTGTAAAGACTGTAGGGAGTCAAGTACCTTTCTGTCTATATTAGCATTTCTCAACACAGTGATTTATTGATATTTATTTTAGAATTACAGCACAAAAGCAACAAAACAGGAAATAAGGAGAAAGGGAACCTCTGATTGCTTTATTCTATGTCTACCAGAAGAGTTTTTACAAAATTTGAAGTGTTTTTTTTTTTTTTTTTTTTTCCGGGAGGAAATTCAGAGAAAGCTTATACATGGACATTTTAGCTTTCTAATATCAGTTTCCCAAGTAATCATCGTAACATCTCCTTGCCTTTTGTGAATACTTAAATAATTGATTCATTTTCTCCACTGTAAGAGTGAATGCAGCTGAGTGCATGAGCACCTGCTCAATAGTAATGTTGAGTTGCATTCTGCCCTCATTTTACCCATAAACTCCGACTTCTCTGAATGGGAGTGATGTTTGGGGAAGAAGTGTAAATATACCCTATAGTCAGACAAGTATTGGCTTCACTCCAGGCTCATGCAGCATTGACTTCTTTACCTGCTGCACCTCACATTAGAAACAAAAAACAAAACAAAAACAAACCATGAATAATCAAGGGAACAAATGGATGACTCATACCAGTAACCATAACCAATATTATTCCAATAATAGGATGCTATAATACAACAAGTTATTCAGAACAAAATTGACTAGCAGTTTAAAATGCATTGATAGAGATCCACCCATTACTGTGAAGTGCATATTGTCAATGGCTTTATGTGGAAATTACCTAAATAAAAGACAACCAAAATGTGCATTGACATCACTACCTAGGTAATCTGGGTCAAAGTACACTTTATTTTTGTTTGAATTATCTGTCCAATTTGCATGTTCAGACTCAAGTCTCAACATTGGGGCTTAAAATTTAAATAAGAAAAAAATCAAACAACATATGAGCACATGCATTTCAGACCATCCTTTGAGCTTGTTTAGTCTGCATGAACATATTTTTCTAGCTATATCTCTGACTTTGTATTTAATTCAGTGTTATCTGCTTTTATAACCTTATAGAACATTATTATGGAGTAATAAATATAAACTGGGTCAACATGACTATAGTCATCATTTGGCATTTGCACATTCTTCAATAGGGCAGGATGATTTCTATTAATTTTTGCTTGTTCATCTCCCTCTGTTTTCTTTTGCCCTCTATTCTGTTGTTTAGTAGCACTTAATTGTAAAGTAGAAATTAAGTTTTAGAAATGATATTAGAAATTTTGAAATGACATTACCTACTGCTTAAGTTTGGTTGTAATCACAATGAAATGAATCATTTATTTTTCTGATATTTGTGACCAAACTTCAAAATTCCCTTCACTTTCTTTTCACCATTTAGTGCCTCCCCTTCTTTTTTGGTATAAAAAAATCTATAATACAGTATTAGGGGGAAAAAAAGAAAAACATACTGGTTCCTTTTGCCTCGTGTGCTCATTTAAACACTTTGTCATTACAGACTCCTACACTCTTTTATTTTATTTCCTATAGTTTTATGGAAAGAAGGTGTAAAAGGAGATTGGTCAATGAGGAACTTGTCCTTGAAACAATCTCCGATATCTCCATACTCTCTGCCTGTTTCCAAATGTAGAGGATTGATGAGCCTACTTCCAGCTATGAGTGAGGAAAAGGCTTATAATTGATTTTATGTACTGATTAAGTCTTCTCGTTGGTTGGCTGACTAGCTGGAAAGACTAATGATTCATTAGATCTTGAGCTGAAAAGGAGTGACCACTCTTCCACCAGCCCTTTCAGTTCTTTTTCTTCCTCTCAATGTGCAAAGTAGAAATGCTGTGAGCTGTTGGGTGCTAGGAAGAATGACTGCCTTATTTCTTACCTAGATTCAATGGTTTTATAAGCACAGAATGCCTTTGGTTCATTGTGTTTATTTTTTTCCCTATTCTATAAGCATAACTATTTTAAGAGGAGAGCAGAGATACCTAAATCACCAGGTGATCCATTAGAGCCATCATGTAGCAGAGTTTTGGGGAGTGTTTAGTGAAGAGGAAAGATAATTTTGGAGGACAGAGAGATCTTTGGGGGTTTCATCCCATATCAATGAGAAATGCTGATTATGAACACTGGAAAGACATTAATATTCAGAATGTAGCTCAGAGCTATGCCTAAAGGAACTTCATAGTTCTCCACAAAGGCAAAAAAGGACTCACAGTGCTGGGAGTTTGGAGGTACTACTTTATCACACTCATTCTCTATATAAGTCCTTTCCTACTATCAAAATTTGGGCAAAGTTTGTGTGTTTGGGGGATGATTGTTTAGTAAGTATTGTTCTTGTTATACTTCTCAGTAAGTCTCTTTTCTAAAAGTTAATAGAGTTCAAATAATTTATTGCCAATAGGAGAGAATATAGGAATTATAGGATTTGAAAGATCAGTCTCTCAGCATTATTCCTAAATTCCCAAGGGGACAAATAGTAAGAGGGGAGGAGGCTGTCACCAAAGTAAGATGTTCAGGTTTTTCCTACTAGCCAATTTGCTTCTTTTAGTTAGGAGCCCCAAATTTTGTTTGTAGTAGGTGGAAACATTCTTTACCACAGATGTTGATAGTATGGATAAATGAGTACCTGAGGAATACATTCCTCCTCCTTTCCATACACACACCAATTTTCATATAGTATATGATATTCCCTGAGAACCAACTCTCAGCAATTTGGAGCCTCAGAAAATGTAGATAACCCAACATTTCATTGCCCAAATGATATTTTGCTACAACCGTAGATCATCTTGATTATAGCTTTTCCAGAAGATGAAGTATGGCTGACATTGAGTTTATTGCCAGTTGGGACTTTTAAGTGTTTTCCCCCCTATATTTGTATATTAGATAGTTTTCACCCTTTTAATTTCTGATTTAGATTTTCTTTCTTCTAAAAAACAATTAAGACAATCAGGCACAAACTTTTAAACTGAGAGAAACTGAATGAATATATTTAAAAGTCCAGTCTGACATTCTGTGAGGCCATTGTACTTAGTGTTTTTGAAGACACAAGATACTTGCACAAAGAAAGACATGTCTGGTGTAGAGAATCATTATAACATTATGTAAACTTCTTTTTTTATTTTTACTTTGTTCTTTCAAGCTTCTTACAGTATAGATGATCTCTGGAAATTTCTAGGTGTAGATGTGTATATATCCTGTAGATATATATATGTCCTGTAGATGTGTGTATCATCCTGTAAATGATATATAGGCCAATCAAACTAAAACAGTATTTATTATAAAACTAGAAAGAATAAAGTAATTATTATAGAACAGAACTCATGTGGAAGAACAAAAGGTCATTAATCTCAAGAGTAATTGGGGGGGGAGTAGGAAGAGCGAAGCAATCTATCAGTGACATCTCAAATTATGTTACAAAATGATAATTATCAAAATAATGGACTGATTAAAAAGGGAAAGATGGATCAGTGGAACAGATTATACAACATATAAAAGTAACAAATACAGTAGTTTATCTGATAAACCCTGATAAACAGGGATCACCCTGTTACTAAGGGAAATACTCACTATTTGACAAAAATTGCTGGAAAACTGGAAAGAAATTTCACAGGAATTAGAGTAAAAACCAAGATAAGCTCCAAATGGATATATATCTATGTATCTTAAACACAATAGATCACATCTCAAGCAAGTTAGAGGGGCCAGGAAGAAATATCTTTTACTTTATGGATGGGGAAGAGTTTCATGACTACACAAATGACTAAGAGTATCATAGAAAGAAAAAATAATAATTTTGATTATATAAAATTAATTTTCTTCCACAAAGAAATACAATGCAATCAAGATTAGAAGGGAAATATGTAACAGACAATCCTTGGAATGTGAACTGTAACTATATCCCTTTGCTCAGTAGAGACCTTAAACTCTGAGTCTTCCCCTTCACAAAGCATTCTTGACCCTACCTTTACTTTTGCTCTCAGATAATACATCAGTCTCAAGATAACTGAAAGGATATTGCTAAGAAGAATTCAATGATCTACTCAGATCCGTTCTGTACTTTATCAGTGATGCAGAATAAGGCACAGGTGATGTTTTTGTCAAATTTGTGAATGAAAAGTATGTATTTGAGTGGGATAACCAACAGCATAAGATAAAACTAGGATCCAAAAGGAGGTTGACAGGCTGGTAACATATGCCCAATCAAATAAGATTATACTTAACATGAATAAAGCAACTTTTGATGAAAACAAAGCACAAAATTTCTGTTTTGTCCTCAGTTCTACACATTCCTACTCTACTACTTTGGTGATAATGCCGGAATATCATTCTGAAGAAAAGGTTGAAAGTTCACACATTGTTAATAGCCTTCCTATCCAATATACTTTGTAGCTGTGGCTCAGAGATCAACCAAAGTACTCTGGGCTCTCAAAAATCAGGTTCAATCCTGGGCACCTTGACCTCAGAGGAATTAGCTTCTTTCTCTGACTCTAACTCCATCTTTAAAACCAAACTTGATCATAACTTGTATTCAGAGGCGTCCCATGTGTGTATAATAGGATCCTTTCTTAGAAAAGTACTCAATATATTCTATGAATATGGAATAACTTTATTTTTTTTCTAACTCAGAAGCTTCCTAAAATGCTTACATTTTACTGGGACCCACAACCAAATGCAGGACAAATAAAATGATAATAATAAAACTCATTATACTTATGACACCCTTGCCCCCAAAAAGGTAAAGCCATTTTACTTTGAACAAATATTCCCTCATACTTACACTGTCCAAGTAACTCACAGTAATATCAAGAAGGACTAGAAAAACCTAGATCTCCTTGTCCTTTAGGGTATGAACTCGGTCCTCCAGTCACAGGATCCTTCTCTTGATAGTCCTCTTCTTTTTTTCAGAAACAAAGTATTGAAGAGTTTTTTTTTTCTTCTGAGTGACTAATGCCCAACTTTTAAACTTGATATTATACAGGCAATAATGCCAAAGCTAAAAATATTCATTCTCAAGACCAATAAGCTCTTATTTATGCATATAAAATAAAGCAGAAGGAAGCCAAAAATGGAAACTCTTTTAGGATTCATACATATGTTCATCTTCTACCATTATGGTTCTTTTCTAAATGATTAGAAAAGATCCTGTCTTCCTGGACCTCAATTAATTATCAAGAATCAGCCTCAGCCATTGGAGATGAATTAGGAGAGTTCCCTTCATTCTCTCATCAACAGGATAGGCTGCATGTCAAGCCATGAAGATTCTGACAGAAAACAAACAAAAAACCCCCCATACCTGTAATCTTATTAAGTTGAAATAAAAACTCAGAAAATGAGTTGTCCTGATCAATTCCCATTAAAATTAGCTTTTATGTTATACTCAAAATGTGTGATCTTTGTCTTATGAATAATGAGCATACATAATACTAAATCATATAAATCTTGACCTCCTTATAAGTGAAAACAGAAAATAAAAGAAAATCATGCCCATATATATCCAGATATTTTTTGGAGAGTCAAGAATGTAAAGAAGTTGGCAGAACTAATTTTATCATTGATTCAAGAAAAATAAAAAACTTAAATTTTAAGCATTTTTGGTCATTTCTCATTAAAATATTCAAAATTAACATTTGTAAAGAAAAACCCAATAAGAATATAATTGTGATTTCCTCAATTAGAGAAAATAAGGATGTAGAGAAATTCTAAGAAGAATCTTAGAAGAACTACAAAGAGAAGAACAAAACAAAAGACTTACAAAAATCATTTCAACAAACTTCCCTCCATGAAGATATTTGAATGGTATGCTGGTAAATGTTTAATACTCCAACAACAAAAAAAGGTATTCATGACACACTTTCAGTTTAATCTATATTGTCAACATTTTCCACACCAATCTCTTAAGTCTAGACCATTGGACCACATATTAGCCATCTCACAGTTAAGTGAAAGATGTAGAGAATTTAAAATTGTATGATGTTTATTATTTCTTGATTATGCAAAAATTTGATAGAACAAAATGTTGGCCTACAGTCATTTTTACAGTGTCATCAAATCATGCATTAAAATTATTTTGTATTCCTTGGATGATATAAGAATATAAGAACTCTTTTCAATGATCTTATGGAAAACATCAGATAATAATCATATATATACATACATATATGTATATATATACATATATGTATGTATATATATGCACATATACCAGTCAAAGACATTTGCCACTGCGATACCTGAGATCCACAGCAGAGTCCAGATTGAGGAGGGAATCCATTCACGGTCAATAACCAAGTCCAGAGAACTTACAGAACCTACTGAAAGATTTCTATGATCACTCAATTTTATTTAAAATTTTATTTTTTTCCCTCTTTTCCCTCCCTGAAATAGGAAAAAATCTGTGCAAAATATATGCATTATCAAGCCAAAAATATCCCTATATTGTCCATGTAAAAAAAATGTATGTCTCATTCTGCATCTTGAATCCATCACCTTTCTTTCAGTCAGTAGCTATCATGGTCCATCATTGGCCTTTGATACTCATAGTTCAGCATTGCATTGTTCAGAATTCATAAATCTTTCAAAGTTGTTTTTAAAATGTTATGATTTTATATGAATTGTTCTCCTGATTTGCTTCAATTATTATATTTATGGAGATTTCTCTGAATTTATATATTTGATCATTTCTTGTCATGGTGCAGACTTCAACATGCATATGGATAGGTGCTCTATGGAGTTAAGCTTTCTATGAAAGCAACAACTTATCATATTGCCAGTACTAAGATTCAGTACTAAGTAGAATATGCATTAAACATTTCCATACTTTTAATAATGTTTTAACATACTTTTAACAATTCCCTTCTTTGTAATTTTGCCAGTTTGCTGTTTTTGTGAAGTTGTGAACCAGACTTGTTTTTCTTACTGTCTGGAGCATTCTTTCATATAGTTGTTAGTAATTTGTCATTCCTTCAAGAGTAATAAAAAATTTAAATTTTAAGCATTTTTGTTATTTCTCATTAAAATATTCAAAATCAACATTTGTAAAAAAAAAAAAAACACCCAATAAGAATATAATGATGATTTCCTCAATTAGAGAAAATAAGGATGTGGAGAAATTCTTTTTTTTATTATTAATACTTTTTATTTGCAAAACATATGTATGGGTAATTCCTAAACATTAACCCTTACAAAGCTTTCTGTTACAAATTTTTCCCCCCTACTCCCCACCCCTCCCCTAGATAGCAGGATATCCACTACATGATAATTATGTTAGAATACTTAAATTGAATATATGTATAGTTATTGCCACACATCATTTTTTTGTTCAGGAGAAATCATATCTACAAGAAAGAATAATCCGATAAAGGAAATACAATGCAAGCAAACATCAATAGAGAACATGAAAATGTTATGTTGTGGTCCACATTTCACATCCCTCTCTCTGGATGTATATGGCCTTCTTCACTGAACAATTGTAATTGGTTTGAAGCATTTCATTGTTGAAGAGAGTCATGTCCATTAGGACTGATCCTCATATAGTACTGTTGTTGCTGTGTACAACGATCTCCTGGTTCTGCTCATCTCACTCAGCATCAGTTCATGCAAGTCTCTCCAGGCCTCTCTGAAATTGTCCTGTTGGTCATTTCTTACAGAGCAATAATATTCCATTACATTCATATACCATAATTTATTCAGCCACTCTCCAATTGATGGGCATCTACTCAGTTTCCAGTTTCTAGCCACTACAAAAAGAGCTGCCACAAACATTCTTGCACATGTGGGGCTCTTTCCTTCTTTTATGATTTCTTTGGGATATAAGCCCAATAGAAACACTGCTGGGTCAAAGGGTATGCACAGTTTGATAACTTCTTGAGCATAGCTGCAAATTGCTCTCCAGAATGGTTGGATCCGTTCACAGCTCGATGTGGAGAAATTCTAAGAAGAATCTTAGAAGAACTACAAAGAGAAGAACAAAACAAAATATATTTTTATGACTTTGAAATCAAAACCTTACCAGAAATATTTGGTACAAAAATATTTTTCCAAGTTAATTGTTTTGTTTCTTGGTCCCATTAATTTTGCTTGTGCAAAAGCTTCTGAATTTCATGTAATCAAAATTATTTATTTTACCTGTTGTAATTTTCTTTATTGTTTTGCTTTGTTAAGAATTAATTTCATAGTAGCTATAAAAGGTATATGATGTTTCTCTTAATATTTTTAGGGTTTATAATTTTTAATATTTATGTCATAAATCCATTTAAAATTTATTAAAGAATATCGTATAAGATGCTGATTTAAGTTGAATTTCTGTCAGACTCTGCTCTAGTTTTCTCATTAGTTCTTAACAAAAAGGGAGCTATTTTCCAGGTAATTTATATTTTTAGGGCCATTGAACACTGGGTTGTTAGGTTAAATTATTTTTTGACTCATCCTTTACTAGTCTAGAACTAGACAACATTAATATGATAGTCTTAAAGATGTGACAACATTTTTGAATATTTTTTCTAGTATGGACCTAACTTTAGCTTTTTAAAAAGTTACTAGAATAATTTTATTTTCTCAGATTATTGTATAAATAGAAATACATTAAGTAAGCTATTGTTAGCTAGCAATCAGGAATGCATAACATTAATTGATTTAGAAGGATTTGGAGGGAGAAAAAACTCTTTGATTATACACATTTAGGTCAAATGTACATCAATTGCAATTTGTGTTACTCTGAAAATAATTGAAATACTTTTCCAGTGAAGGTCTTGACACAACACTGATACAAACACATATATGAGAGCATAGGGAAATTAAAATCAACTTATAAATACACACCATAATAAATCCATAACTTAACTTGGGCTCCCTTTGTAATTTTAATGAATTAGTTTTTAGTATAATCAAGAGTATTTATTATATATAATATGAAAATACTTCAGGAGTAATATAATTAATGCTATGTTATTAAGGCACAGTTTATAGAGATTTTTCAATCAAAGACAAAAGAACCAAGTGGATGATGAAAAGAAAAAGAGGCATGTATTTTTCACATTACACACACACACACACACACACACACATATATGTATATAAGGAATGAATGTAAATTTGTTTATCTAAGTACAACTAAGACCCCTAATGTGTTGGGTAGGTAGAGAAAGAAAGCATTTTCTTTGTATTTGTTATCAAAGAAGTTTTCTAAATCAGTCATAAGGAGTGCTAATCAATAATTTCATAGAAGATTTTTTTTCCTTTATGTGTACAGGAAGATGTTGTCTTTTAATCATAGTGATTATGTCACTGTCTTCTAATATTTGGTACCTCAAACAAAACTCGAATTGACTTCGAGGCTTCACAGTTTTGGGCCATATCAAATACACTGCGGTTCAGAATTTCAAGTAAATTATTCAAGATCTCATAATCTCCCATAATGTATGGTACAGTTTGAATTCATTTCTTCCAAATGGAATTAAAATATTTGCATTTGGGTCACATCTAATATTTTCAAATTGCTTTGAAAATTACCTATCAAGTAATACCTAAAGTAATACATAAAGCGGGTCAGACTATAGCAAGATTTTTTTTCCTTGCTCCTGTTCATTCCTGCCTAAATCTTAACTTTGCTTATTTTTTCCCTTTTGCTATCACTTCAGTTCCATCCCTTAAAAGTATGGAGAAATATTTTATTTTTATAGACTCAGAAATCATTAAGAGTTGGAAGAGACTTTACAGGTCCTTTTACATTTAGGCCACCATTACTCACCACCCTAATTTTCAAGTGGGATGATGTGACATTTACAGGGATTGATTCTTTGCTTTTAAAGCAGAGAATTGAAAGATTTAAAAAAAATGCTAACTCTTGCAAAACCTATTTGTCTGTGCTCTGTTGCATGCTATGCAAATTTCTAGGATTGTAGTTTCAGAGAAGGTAATAATGCATTGTTTTTTTTTTTTTTTTTTTTTTTTTTTTTTGCTGAGGCAATTGAGGTTAAGTGACTTGCC
The DNA here is from genome assembly GCA_023553655.1 of Myrmecobius fasciatus. Lineage (NCBI taxonomy): Eukaryota > Metazoa > Chordata > Mammalia > Dasyuromorphia > Myrmecobiidae > Myrmecobius > Myrmecobius fasciatus. The sequence goes on along the minus strand of JAJPUD010004605.1, from coordinate 79,188 downwards.
CAGGGTCACACAGTTAGGGAATGTTAAGTGTCTGAGATCACACTTGAACTCAGGTCTTCCTGACTTCAGGGCTGGTGCTCTATCCACTGCGCCACCTAGCTGCCCCATAATGCATTGTTAAAAAAAGAAGTTTCTCCCTTTGGGAGTTCCCTTTACCAATGAAGTTACAGGTCTAATCTTTATCTATAAAATATTAATTTTTGCTCTAGACCTGTGATTTCATCATTGTACCTAAATGAGCAGATTTCCTTAAGCAATGCATTGCCTCAGTCAATTAGTCTTCAGTTTAAAGTTTTAGAACATTGCCTGAGATAATAGTATCCATTTAAAAAAATTGCTAACACCTATTAGTGAAACTTTTTAGAATGCATTCCCAATAAGTATATATTTGTCTATTTATCAATTATTTTTATGTATTAAGATATGTCATAAAATGTAAATGAGAATATATATTGAATTTAAAAGAATACAATAAAGATGACATAGTTTATTTATTAATAGCATAATACCCCTTTTTGCTCTCACAAAATATTATTAATAATGGAATTTTTATAACTGAATATTACTTTGATTTAATACTTTTAATATAATTGAAGTGGTAAGTTCAGTTGTTTTTTGGGGAAAAGAATCTAAAAAAGATCTCAGAAGGATATCTAGATTCAAAAGGAGAAATGAACTATTGAATATACTTAGTCATGATATTCATTTGTGAATCTTTATTCATATTTCAGTCTATACTATAAAAAGTTCCTTAAGATTAAACTAAATTAAGCTAGTTAATTTAAATTTTCCTGATGTCAATTATACTAAATACAGTTTTTAAATTTTTAATTTAATTTTTAATAAATAGATTCAAAACACTAAACACTAATTTTGGGTGATTTTGAAATAGAGTAGAAAATTCTGCTCTTTAGTCTTTCAAAGATGTGCAGATTGGAGAATTGTTAGAGCTGCCATTGTTTTTTTTTTAGCAAATATAGAGAAAATCAATGTATTTAGATGGAAATGGTGGTGAACAACTTCAATTGTTGCAGAAGTTAAGAAGAATGAAAATGAATAAAGGTATTAGATTGAGCAGGTAAAATGTCACTAATAACTTTGAAGAGAGCAATTTCAGGTGAGGGAGGGATCAAGGATAATGGAGAGATCCATAATTATGAAGATGATAGTATCCTCTATGTAAATAAAAAAAGTTTAGAAGAGGGATGAGTTTTAGGGAAAAGTTAATGTTGCAAGATCTACCATAACATTATGCCATTCACATTTGATCATACTGTACTACTCATCCTTTTTCACTGAAAAAAAAAAAAAGGGAATTGACAGGTCTTATTCAATGATCACTGTCTTGAAATACAGAGCATGTCTGATCATGGGAACCCCTACTATGAGATGATCTAAAAAACAGAATAATCTGGGGAATTTTACCTGCATAGCTCTTCTAGGTACCTAGGTCATGATTGGGTTATAACCATTACAAGGAACCAACTAACAATCAAGCAAGGAAAATGAGATAATGTAAGGTCTCTTTCAGGGCTGACATTTCATAATTATATGAATGGGGTCTGGAATGTGTCCAGAAACCAAAAAAGCTGTCAAAGCTGGTAATTTGAAAGAACAAGAAATTTGGAAGGTAGACATTAAGAGTGTAAAATGTGGGTGATATGATAGAAAAGCTTAATTTATATGTATTTGTCATATAGATACAAGTCAGAATTTGGGGCTATACATTTCCCTTTGGATCACTTTATTTATATTGATAATGATAAGCCTTTTTAACTACTTATTTTTTCAGCATGTAGAATATAAAAATAAACTCATTTTTTTTACTTGTTCACAACACATTATGCTGAAAACAAATATTTCTTCTAGTATGGAAAGGAATCTCCCCAAATAGGGATTGCATTGGCACTTTTAGTATAAAATGAGAAATAAATATATCCAATCTTATATCATGTAGCCTTGCTTCTATAGAAAGAAATTCTTAAGTCACCAGCACCCTCAAATAATGGATTGGGTCATAGAAGTAATTAGTAGTTTGGATCAATAAAAAGAACATTTACAACATTAGAAAAAATAAGTAAATCTTAGTCCTAAAACGTCTAACAGTAGTAGAGAAACAAAATAAAGAAATTAAATAATTTGAGAATATTATAAAGCATAATAAATAGTTTTATTCAACATAAATAGTTTTTCTTTGAAATAGTTCAGTATTTGTTCAGTATTACTAATAACTTTTTAGCTTAAACATTACCCTTTGTAAATTTTACAAGAAGTCAAAATAATGGTAATTTCTTCCAAGATCATTCTTAGGAAAACCATTAGCACTGGATAAGTATTGATATTACATGATCACACTGAAATTATTAGACAAGTCTTCTATTAAGAAAATATATTGCTGCCTTTGTGGCTAAGACTGCTCAGCAGGTTGAAAGTTCAAGGGTCAAGTTGCCCAAAAAACAAATCATGAGTTCTAAAAGATTATCCATAAACTCAGCCATACGAACCCTGATCAACTAGTGCTTACAAACACCTTCAAAGTTAAAGATAAGAATTTGCCAAAAGAGACACAGAAGAAAGGCTTTTTCTTCCTATAGGCAAGAGCCACTAAGTCTCAATTTACACTCAAATGAAGAGGCACTGAATACCTCAACTGCAAAAGATTTCCTGCTGCCAGCTACCCACATATGTAGGAACTCATGAGACAGGAAGACAGCCTGGGAGACATCAGGAACAGATGTGTTCCAGCATTCTACTTCATCACTTGAGGCCCATCTACCTATGGTATTTTCTTCAATAAATATTATTTTGAATTTGCCCTTTTAATGGAATGAAAGTAATGCTATCCAACCATTCAATAAAAGAGCAATATATATATATATATATATACATATACTGATATAAATTGGGAAACTAAAAAAAGATCATTTCCTTTGAGAGTAATCTTTTCTCTAGCTTTTGAAATTAAGACCACCAATCCAGTGCAGCTAGATTTGCTTCATAAATAACATTTTAGATTTCACAGAGGTTATATTCATAAAAATTTGAAGTCCTATATAACAAAATACAGTTTTATTTAAAACTTATGGTTAAGATGACCATATTAAGGTTAACACAGTATTCAATTCTCCCATTGTTACTCCCATAATGAAATAGAAAGAGCACCAGATTGAACAATAAACTCCTCCATCAGGCATAGAGCTGCACAAAAAGATAGTTGGACTTTGTATATTGTGTAAGAGGATTCCTGTTAGAGACTCCAGCAAAAATGCAGGTAAAA